>JAUTBQ010217672.1:0-20987 GCA_032361185.1 Lepetodrilus ovalis | reverse complement strand
TGGCGTCGGTATATCTGTTCTGGGGTCGGTATATCTGTCCTGGGGTCTATATATGTCCTGGGGTCGATATATGTCCTGGCGTCGGTATATCTGTCCTGAGGTCGATATATTTGTCCTGGGGTCGGTATATCTGGCCTGGGGGTTGTGTAGATAGCCTGGGTTTACTGTATATTATTTGGGGTGGGGCTCGAGTATTATCGTACCATAAGCACCATTTACATACAAGGTATGATGTCGCTGGCGTATGATTGGTATAGATGACCTCAAGCCGGTTTAAATGTAGGTGACCTGGCGCTGGAATAGATGCCCTGGCGCCGGCGTAGCAGGTCTGGGTCTGGCAGTAGATAATTTGGGACATGCTGTGCCGAGTCGTTCCTTACCACTGCGTCCACTACCAGAGCTAGGTGTGCTGTATCCGAGCTACATCGTGTCCACAAACACGTTGACCTGCGAACTGTTGCCCACGTCAGATCAGATTATCTCGGCCCGGGACCCAGTAGCACGCGCCTGTCCTATTTGCTCCGTTGTAATACACGTATAAGCTATTACCGCAGTCCAGTCTGAAAGTATGTCAATCCTATTAACTGGTATTACATTAATATGAAAAAGGAGCCACTGAACAACGTTGACCGTACTCATACAACACTCTTGACATAAACCTATTTATGACTCTTGTCACAATGTCCTGGCCCCGATTTCAGGAAACACGCTTGAGTTTGAGATTTTGCTCAGCCGAGATTTCTCCCATTGACTCAGTGCTGTAGCTTGAACTTGAGCTGGGTTTGAGTTGGTACTTAAGTTATAGCACCGAGGCAATTGGAGAAATTTCAGCTGGGGAAAATCTCAAATTCAAGATTGTTTCGATAAATCAGGGTCTGACCCGATTTCTTTAGACTCGTGACCGACCCTCAAGATCGAGTTCCTGACCAAACTTTCACTGCCATCCCGGCGTGTCGATACACATTCAGTCTTTGTTAAGCCCAGGGTTCCCCCTAATGCGCCTCCTCGGGAGAAAGTCGGCAAGTAGAGCAGGAATAGCGTCACAAGCCAAATTGAATTACTCACAGAGGTTTATGATAAGCGCTATGTAGGGGATAAGTTCATCGAATGTAATGAAATGTGTACGTGCATAATTAATACCATTTCCTTGGCAAAATATGCTATGTTTGTGGCATACCCTCCGATTACCATTACATATTTTTATTCTATCGATTGCGTCGATGATAACGAACAAGGAAATACGTTGAATCTGATATATGTATATTAATAAGTATGCTATTTTTGGTATGAGACCAAGTGGATATTATGAAAAATAACATAGTTAGATGTTGTAATTTTGGAGGTTTACAAATATGGCACACATAGACATATAACCACACAGTATTATCCGTCGGGATAAATGCAACAGAAAGTATATCAAGATGTACTTCAAAACTTTTTCTGTAACAAGCAACGAGTAGAAGTCATCAAATCTCCATCTAGGGGTGTCAGTGTCACATCCCCGTTCAGTGGCGCCCCAGCCACCGCGTCTTCCCATTGTGTACTGTGAGCGTCGAGCGTGCTACACACCCCCAGATGACACAGCTTGACAGATAATCGCAGCACTTCCTTCCTCCGGCCGTTTACCTGTGTCAAACACGAGTTTAACCGAACTGTGCACCCCCTCACAGACCGAGCTTGGACAAAAGCCATGCAAATGCAGACGACGTGGTTGCGATTTACAACCGCGTCCCACTAGCCCGAGTTAGAGGTCGCTGGTCAAATGTTGGGTGGATTCCTATGTGAAAGAACGGTTCTTTGTTTGAACTTTACAGCCGTTCCGTTATAATGCTATCGCGTTCACCTGGGAACCGACAGCCAACTTTTTTAGAAAGTGGGTTGAAAAATGATTTGACAAGTTAGCTCTGTGGCAAACGTTTTTGTATGAACTAATGTTGTTGTTTTTTCTAATTAAAATACGTATTTAACTTATAAAAGTACTTATTTTATTATGAGAAACGTGCATAAAAGTATATTGTAAACACTAATCATTAGTGGATCGATTAATCTAACGATTACCGTCCTATTCCATTCCAATTAGCTACTGGTTTATTGAGGGTATTGGAAAATGTATTAATAGGTTGAAAATTGCAATCAACGGCAAGAAGAAAAGATGGATTCTTGTACATACATGGTTGGAATTGGATGTTAGATTTAACAGTAAGAACTACACATATACGTCACCACGATATAAGCACAGGCGACATCTGCGTTCATCTCGTGGGATTGAGTTCATGAGTACAGAAAAAGCCCAAGTGGGCCATTCCCTTGAGCGTCAGAAATGATTAGATATCAGTTATAAATGATTAGATATCAGTTATAAATGCGTAATTATTAAATGTATTCGATTGCACATACACGCAAGACAAGACCCGATAGCTGAAAGTAGTAGAACAGGTTACCAAGGGAAGATGCGAAAATTAATATCTGTGGTTATTCCCCGCAGACAAAAGTACTGTAACGCGTTGATGGAGGAACAGCAACCAAAGCTTGTAAACTAGTGCCCTGGTTCAGATCGCAAGAGTTTAATCACATCAATATTGTCAACCAATCGCATATTTTGCCCTTCGGAACCGATAGTAAAAAGTACAACGTGACTTCATGTTCTAAAGATGTTGGTGTTGATGCTTAACGAACTTCTTATACTTTTAAATACTAGAAAAAAAGTTGTCAAAAACTGCAGTACTAGTGAGAAGCTTATAAATGTAAGTCGGCTAATTTAGTACTGGAGGTCTGAGGCAAGTACCCGGATGTTGCCATTCTTTTGCTGCCCATAATTTCCACATAGTACTTCCGGTCTAGCTCATACAAGCTAACTGTAATTGGTTCTCCCCGTTGTGACGTAAACCAATAACTCACTCACTGATTGGTTGTCCAAGTGTATGCGAAATGGAGAATAGTAAAGATTCTGGGTTATGCTTACAAGTGATCGAGTCCGCAGATGGAAGACCCAATTTCGTTTCCTTTGCGTGTTTCCTGATGCATCTTGGGCCGTGCATCAACATCGTCATAAATGAGAATTGGAATTGTTTCATCAGTTGAAGAAGTCATTATTCAACTGTGAAACATGAGGCCGAGAGGTACACCGCCTCGGATCGACCGCCCAGTTAGGATGGCTGGGTAATTGGCATTTTCGGAAGAAACGGGAATGGAGGTTCTGCCTTCATTGTCGAAGTGCGCTTAAATCTGGCAGCGGAATTCATCTGAAAATGTCAGTGCGATATAAATGTGGTTAGATGAGAAATCAGAAGCGACTTAGAGCGGATGCAGAACTAGAATTATTGATGAAATTGTGGCGAATTTCCTTGGTAAAATGGGTTATCATTATTTCAAATTTCTCTGACCTGCCATTCTACTGCTTTGTCCGTTCTAGTATGCACAGTGAATATACATATATGAAGTATAGCGTGTTGTAATGATTTCATTTAGCCTAGATTTTTTTTTTATTATAACAAAAGCATTAAGTTATCAGAGAGATTTATTTTAAGGCTTTGCTGTGCTTTATAAAGATCTGGCACGAATATAGAATCCCCGACGCACGATCATCAATGTATATATCTGTTTGGCTATTTTCATAAAATATCCTTTTATAGATTTGACTTGCGTTGACATTTTGCGAAGGCGTTTCTGGAGCGGAGATAAGAGATAGCTATTTGTACAATTGCTGATCCAGTTCTGTTAGCAGTCGAAGGATTGCCTGTTATACAATCTCGTCGCCTGGTTTATAAAAAGAGACAACCCATCTTTATAGTATTCGCACAAAGAGAGTCGTAAGCATTTCGGACCATTTTTAGAAATCGATTTCATTTTCTCTCCAGATTTACCCCATAGACGGGAAGACTCCTTAAATAATTCTACTTGGAGAGTGCACTTCATTGATCAGATCATTGCTAATACGTTAGATAACTACTTACAGATAACTATTTGCGGTGCCACATATAGAGCAAAATCACCTTTTAACATATCTGGGTTAGTAGTATATATATATATTCCAGTATGATTAGTACATACTTGGTATTTATATCTGGTGGAAGATAGCACGTTTTTAAAGAACAAGTTTAATTCTACACGCAGATGTAGGTATATTTTTAGTTCTACTCGCTGGTTGAAGAGTTTCGTAATGACCCAGTTTTGTTGCTATTAATCTTCACAATCTCTGGATTATTTTCCGCGGCATATTAAGAACATACATATAACCATTACAAACGTTTCTTCCCCCACACACATACCGCTGCGATGTTGTATAAATACCATATAAAAACCCCAATTAATTCACTGCCATTTATTTTCGTGAATCCGTATTTCACAGGACATAAACTTAACGATCGATGTGCCCAAGGCAAATAATATGATGCAATATAGGGAACGTGTTATCTTGTGTTGACGTTACGCATCAAAGAGCATGTGCGTGTACTGTATCTTGTATATTGACGGTGCAAACCAGAGAGGACATCTCTTATAGGCCTAGCCTGTATATTGACATATCTACTATGTTTTATACTACACGCCAGAAAACGCATATCCAATGATGTATCACATACGAGCAAAATAGACGGTAGCAACTGAACTTCAAGCATCTGTGAATTAATGTCTTCTACACAGACTGTGATCAAACACCTGTAATATTCAATTAACATGATAGTGAGGATACCTCAGGAACGTCGACTTGGAGACATCATGTGTACTTGACCTATCAGTGTATGACATGTTTATGTCGTTTGGCAGATATCGGCGATAAGTTGAGTCGGTGCAGAGGCATGATCACGAGTGAAGTTTGCTCGTCTGTTGCAATAAACCTGGCGGACCTGTCATGAGACGGTAGCTTGTCCGTATTAGCGCTAGTTTAGCAGCAGCTTCGTGCACATGTCTCGTGTATTGACTGCCAATCCTGTTGCTTACAGATGAACCTACAAATACACGACATCAGTGCATACACCTGAACATGGGTCACACACATTAGAAACGATTATAATAATAGCGTATTATCACTAGCAGTAGAATAGTTGATTTACATCTACGGTGCTAATATTGCGAATACAGCAATTACGTTCTTCCCACTATCTATGATACCGCATTGTAGGGGACAATAACGTTAATGGATTTACAATGAGAAATAGTTGTTTTTCTCATGATTAGACATCTGTATTACTCCGATGATGACTTAATCGATGTCTAGGATAACTATTATTCTCGACTCCTGCTGGTGTTCATCATCCGAGGTCGTTCCTGTTACTGATACCACTTTGGCCTTGACAGACAACGTTGGCGTGCCAATAAATCAATGGATCTACTATTTCCAAGGACACGTACGAGCCATGTGAGCGCATGCTCCCTGCGTGTTTCGTACCCCTGACATAAGTTGAGAATATATATGCATCTGTGTGTCTTGTATGGTAAAAGTTTACCGCACGACTGCGTGTGCACGAATGTGTTAATGCGTAAGCATGAATACCCTCTACGACATTACATTGTGGTATACCGTTGCATGTATTCTGGGAAGTTATGTGACATGTGGCATGCACGTGCATACATTGCCTCCCTTTGTCTTTTCCAGCCACGTCATCGCTTCGAGCCACTGCAACACTCGTGAAGGTCTACGATCTGTGTGTGTGTCAGTCTGTAACTCAGTTTTAGTATCTGTTTTCTGAATGTTTGCATTTCAGATGTACTACTACGTGGCGCTTAAGCACATACGGTTCACTTGTCGCTGTTAGTGGCTGACGTGCTGTCTTCATTCCGTTGTCATGATCATGCAGCCCGCCCGAGGCGAGCAGTTTTGGGTGTCCCATAAAATTATAGGGTTTAATATACCGTCATATACTTCAATCCATCTGGGGGCCTGTTCTCGAAACGTTCTTACGATCGTGCGACAATGGTACCTATAGCGCGTGTTATGCACGTTCTTAGGCTAAAAAGATCGTAAGAACATTTCGAGAATAAGCCCCCGGGACTTTTTGGTAAGCTGGGGTTGTGTGCGGGCATACTGAACATCAATTTACTATTCATGAGTATATATTTGTATATGAAAAGCAATAGCATGGTACGGAGAACTAACGCAGTGCTTGACAACCCTGTACTCACTGTGTGGCCCCGCCCAGTTTTCATAGTCTAGTGTAAGCAAATTATGTTGATAGTCGTCTGCCTTCTTTCTTTTGACCTCTACAGAGTGCACCGGGTGAAATAATTAAGTTTCCAGTTCACTACCTCATTACAAGAACGCAATAGCTCTAGTCTTCTTGGCCCGAATACACACCAGCCTATACACAGCATGTTCATCGTATACAACGTCCACAACCCGTTTTGTTCGGTAACGGTACGCACACGATAGGTAGTGGCAATATCACACTTATACAATAACGCTATATATCGATATATGTAGACTGAGCTTCCTCGTCGTCGAGGAATTGACGTCAGAGGAATAGAGAACACTAAACAAATTAGAGGCAATGTATTCTACAAATCATGTTGCTTTTACGTAGCCTGGACTTGGAAGTAGCGAGCTGTAAAGACTGGTACTTAAACGCGCAACGATTTTTAGTATAGTATTATATTTAGTACGCATCCTTTGAAATAACAGCTTATGATTAAATTTAACTCATCGCTCAATTGAAATGTCATCCAGCAAGTAAGCAATGAACCAACATTGTTGCGAACAAAAAGGGAGTGTAAAACACGAAAAAAAAAAACAGAATTGTGGTGTCTCTTGGTTAACAGTTCAGAGATGACATTTTAAATTGAAATGGCTAAAATCAACAGTTACAAGTGCTTTTAGCATACAGCTTCGGCGAGGGGAAGTAGCCAGAGAGTGGAATGTCGACCCGACGTGCGTGGTGAAATGTAGCGATGGTTATCACCTTTGCCGAAACGTTTTACCATATTGGAATCTATGGTACCGACATCAGTGTTAATGGACGATATAGTTGATAGATTAGGGAATGACGTAGAGAAAGGCTTATTTATTCTAAATGGTTTGTGACTAGTCATAGTTTACAAACGTAAACACATTTAAATCACACCGACGTTCATTCGACTTAAAGACAAATATCGCAATGTTATGACAAAAGACCAAAGTGTAGGCTTTCTCTCACCCTAAGCCTTATATTGTTTTGTAACGAGATTGTTTACATCTTGTTGTGCTACGACACCGACGGTGGCTGATGCTACAGCGTATCCCTGCATCTCGTGAGACAGCTAGTGACGTCAACGCGCCTGCCACCGGCTTCATTGATGAGAGTAACGCTATAGTCCGTTCTATTATTCACGAGGCCGGGCACCAACCACTATACGATGCTGGCTGCATTGCAGAGCAGTTGGACGTGGTGTAGGCTGAAATGTTCACTTGACGTCAGAGGCAAACACTGTTTAGCAGGATCAGTTTGTCCTGGGGGGTTTTCGCAATTCTTCGTTCACCTGAAACATCTTGAATCATTTCTTTCACATCCTGACATTATTCATTACGAGAAACACGTCCTCTTGAAAATCCACTTTCTCATTCTAAACTTCCACTTCTTTCCTTTTTAATCTATTGCACATGTTTTTTACGTGTCACAAGAAGGATCTTTGCTGTGATATTTTGTCGTTTTGCCGAAGAGACGTGTTAGCGGTAGGGAAACTTGATCAACATGCAAAGTCATTATGAACGTTATGTCTATAGTCTCCGCTGATGTTCATTATACCCCCACGAGTCTATGGATCCAATATCCAAGGACTATATCATCCACCCCACCCAGCTCGTAATGACAATGTATTGATCACGCGGGAAACTTTCACGCCCATGTCTGGCCGAACTCCCCGTGGTAACGGTGGACACATTTGCAGAATTGACTGTAATTGGGAACGATGAACAATAGCTTGGGGTAGGGCCAAATGCCATCGCGAATCCTAGAGATTTATTTAGACGCAGATTGCAAAATCGAGCAAAGAGAGTGTCCGTCCTCTCCTATTGAATTGCAGCATTTGGCAGTAGACTGAAGCCAACAGAGCTGGTTATAAAGTGTGATAGGATACATTCGTTTGCAGGAGAGTGTGTAATGCACAAGACGGAATTTGTCATGGTCGGAAAGTACTACAAGTAACGTATGAATGTCTTGACATTACATTAGACATCATAGAATGGGCAGCGTATGTAACAATGCATGCCACGTCACGGTCTGAAAGTAGAGTATTTGTAACAAAAGAAGTGGGAATGTAGTGTGTTACTTGACACGACACGTCATGGTCTGAAAGTAGAGTGTGTAGCACATACGACATATCATGATGGAAATGGTAATAGAGTATGTAACACTATAATAACATATCACAGTCATGCAGTAAGGTATCGCCTGGCCTGAAGTTGCCCAGGAAGAATGAAGTATAGCACACAGGGTAGCCGTGAATTATGTGTCGATTACACAGACCGGCGTACCTAGTACACGCAGAATCAATGCATGCATTTTGAGAGCAACCACTTTACACACTACATGTACACGGCGGAAAAAATATATTGACTGTGAATTGCGTCAGTGAGTACGATCTCGCTCAGAGTCACCTATCACAAGTGTCGGAGTGTTGGGCGATAACAGGAGAATACAAATCAGAAATGTTTTGTAAGCCAATGATGGACAAATGGATGTCTTATGGTATAGCTTTCTCTTCGTGGGGGTCCTTCAGCCTGACGCTAATTCCTTCTTAATTTACCTCACTCTGAGAGATGCTACTTACGTCATCACTGGCCTAGCACGTGATCACCTAGGTGCATTATTGAATGGCTAGTCCGATCGTCGACTCTGTACTCATTCATACTGCCAGCTAGCATGAGCTCTATTGCCAGACCGTCTCATGTATTATGTTCGCCTTACAGAAAACATACACGTTGCATTCTCTGAGGATCCCCACACTTTAATGTACAAAACGTTGGAGTAAACCAAAGTTTGTTCCTGATAGTCTTAGCAGTCGCCATTATTCTGTTAAAGCACCACTGAGCAGCATATGTTGTCAGATATCAACGCGCTTTAATTGCATTATCATTATTTTCAATCGCAGCACGTAATGGCATTTGTATTTAGCTCAAAAGGCATCACATCATGATGGGTTTTTTTCCACCAATAATATTCAATAAACAAATTATGACGATATAGATAGTCTTTAGATTGTCGAACAAACTAAAATAGCCACGGTATCAGCGTCAGCGAGCACGCTGGCTATCGGTTATATAAGACAGAGATATCACAGAGGACATCACTCCCAGTGCTAGGGGCTTTACGTCCCCCGACTCAGACACCGTAGATATGGACGCGGCAGGAATCTGTCTATCACTGTCACGTTACTGAACTACTGGGCTGCCAGTGTATTTAAAAGTTGTACATGTATCTTTCCAATACTAAACTCACTTCCATGAATCTCTCGTTTACACCAAGACAGCACAGCACTCTAGTATCTCTACTAACGACATTAGTACTCTCTCGTATCTATGTGTCTTGAATGAAAGGGTGCCCAATTAATACTATTAAATCTTTAACGGAAAAACAAGTTGGCCCTAATTCCAGATATATTTGTCAAAGATTTGAAATGAAAATATTCCATATTACCGATTATTCTAGCATATGAAATGCCCGTCAGATGTCAAGGTATTGGTAATGGATGTTTTGATTTGGATTATGGTTCAACGTGGGCTGCAGTTAGTGCCCTTGGCTCAACATGTGGATACTGGTCGATCAGCATCAGGGCAAATTTTCCATCCGCCTAATTTCCTTTGTCTAATTTTTTTTTCTCCTGCGAAAGTCACTTCCTGTTGAGAAGATCTCTGTGCGTCATTATTGATTACAGAGACTTAGAACATTGAAAGCTACCCTCCCTACCCAGCATCGTCAACCCATCCTCGCCATTCACTTCATAAGACTTAGCTCGGTCCATTATTGGAAGCGAGGGGGTGCGCGGCTTTGAATTGCCGTGAAAGTATTGTCAATTGCAATCTTGACATTTGTTTTATACACGTTGAATAGAAGTAATGTTATTTAGACTTTGAACGTCATATGTGTGGGCATTGCGAAATTTCATCTTTTAAGCTACGAACTGCAATACGTAAATTCTTTATAAATTAAATGAACTATCAAATATCGATCTTGATTGTTCTATCCTAACATTAGTCACACTTACGTGTACATTTCATTAGTTTAAACATATTTATTGACTAATAATGTCATGGGATTGAGTAAAAGAAGTTCAGATTACGAGACCTGCTCCCAATAGTTTATGAAATACTCAAAATACATTTCATTAGCCATGGATCTTGGGACATGTGACGTCTAACGTCTAACCGCATGAACGTGGTCAAGCCTGACCACAGCGTCGCATACCGTAAACCATGCGTGACCGTTTATACAGCATGTCCCCGGAGATGCTGGTCTTGAACAACTGGTCTAATCCAGCATACACTGTCTGACCACAAGGTGACCAGAAATACCTTACTCTGACCACAATGTATCTGTACGGTCATCGTCACGACCACAAACCACCCATTCGTCTTTAATGCCTGACCACAACTTCAACTATAACACGCCAAGCCTGACCTAGCTAGTGGAAAAGTTCATTGACCAACTTCTGTTGGTCATGGCGGGAATTTACAGCTGTTTTGTTTAGTTTTTTTTGCGGTTGACGGATTTAATCCGTGTTATTGTTTTGCTGGCTAAGCATTGATCGACCAGTTCGCCATTGACGTAAACTGCAGGAATGTGACCTTTCCCGTCAACCCATAGCACCGACAGACGTGAGGATCGACCGGTCAATCTAACGGGTTCGGGGATAGGCGTTGGTGAGGCTCTGGTTTGGCGTCGAGGTCTGACATCAAGGCCTGACATCAAGGCCTGACATCAGTCTTTATTGAATCCCGGTTAATGGGCACGCTCGGAGTTGTAAAACTTTCAGATGCCACAGTAGGAGTTGGGTTCCTCCAGAAAGTAGTCTACAGGAAAAGGCTTTCACTAGAATTATCGTAGCGACTGACCGTTCGCTTGACACCATTCTGTTGAACGTGTCTCTGTTTAGTTGGCGTGGCGCTTTGTTCCGATCATTGGTAATCTTGAATAATAGACTTGAAGCAAGGCACGGATTCGTAAGATCAATGATGCTCGGTATCATATTGTCCTTGATGGATGCACTGCCGTTCTCTGTACACGATATGGTAATGTATATATGTGTCTGTCAGGTCCAATAAAGTTTGCCATTCTTCATATTTATTCCTCACATCGTTTCCGTTGCGTTTTTTTTGGATAACAAGACACAATAGATAACACTAGTGATATTAGCTTCATAGTAATAATTCTGTATATATTTACTATACTATACTAATCTTAATTCCGATAACCTGACGTATAATTTTATTAATTTTATGTAAATGGTAACCGGATATGAGCCTATATTTTTGGAATACTACATGACACGTAGGATTAAGATATATGTTGTTTGTCGCGGTGAATGTGATGTAAAGAAGGAAGTGATATATCGCGCCATCACTCAGCACACGTGACGCTGGCGGATACACCGAGGGGTAGGGTTTGTTTGTAATGTGACCTGTTCGTACTCCACTGATTCGATGGCCCACATCTGACGGCTGGACGGCACTTATTCAAGTCAGGTTTTCTTCGGGAAATAACCCTGCCAGATTACTGTGTGTTTGACTTGCCAAATTCTCCTGAGGTACGGCTATTTAGGTATGTGGGTGGAAGACATTATTATTCGTTGGCTGGAACATTGACACATGATTATGTCCTTCAGTTTTGCTGTTATACCGGCGACCTTGACTACATGTTCAGATTCAGTCTTTGAAAATGTATCCTGCTTAAAGTGAAGTCAATTTATGGATGTATTCATGGAAGCTTTGCTGACGTAGTATATAAGGCCTAGGGTCGTGGATGTACATTCCTGTAGGCCGTATGATTTGCCCACACAGTCCAATATAAGGACACATAACACGTATATGTAACATGTATAGTGATGGGTCCACATAAAATGCATTTAGTATACTATACGTGATTTGTGTGAATTGATTCTGTCTAAAGGTAAACAGTACTACACCGAATGTAAATATTTACACGTGCTGAAGACTCTATTAAGCGGTCTTGCATTCGTCCTCCGGCGTATGGGTATCCATACGCTCCGTGGAATGATTGCGTAAAACATGGGTGCCATAGGGGAATTGTATAGCCTCAGATCAATATCAACAGGTCTTGTATATGTGGATACCACTACAGACGGGACTTATTCATCAAAACCTTGTCAGGGGGACATCAGTTTGTCAATAATCACGCGACTCTTGAGTATTATCATAGGCGTATACACCTCGTTGCACTCAAAGATTTAACACACCCAACATTATACACAGGCTCCGCGTAATATTTAGCGAAACTTACCGAACACGACTTGGGTTTTTTTTAGGACTGTTTTGAACGAGTTCTAGTCAAGCGATTAGGACAGACGCGAATAATGCACTATACAGATCAATTATTGCCTAGTGGTTGGTGTCTCTTGGTTGATGGAATGAGATCAGCGTGCGTAGGCCGTTGAATCGGACGTAAACTTCTGTACCCGTCCCTACTCGTGATCGATACGGCCTGTGTGTGGATATATAACATAAGACATGTTCGTATACACACACAGGGGTACTAAACGCGCGTATGTGGGCCCGAATAGACTACGTGTGGGCGTATGGGGGAAAGAAAGGGAGGGAGAGGGGTGATGGATGGAGTGTGTGGGGGTAGAGGTCCTGGGAAGAAATGTTACTTGGATGGAAGATAGGTTAGGTATGCGGACAGTCGGTTGCTGCATCATAGGTGTACGTATGCAGGAACCGTTCGCGTTGATAGGGCAGCAGAAGGAACAGTTCGCGTTGGTTGAGAATTTTAAGGACATTAGTTTTCTCCTTGAACATGATTCAACAGGCAGGTATAGGGAAAACTTTGTTTCTATTTGTGTAAGAGTTCAGTACAGTGTACAATACAGCCTACTATACTAGCTGTGGATACGTCTTGTTAGAGCTACACTAGCTGGTAGACATATGCACTTCTTAGACAGACTGATGTTCTTTGCTATTCGTAAAACTTCATTTCACAATTGGTATGAAATTTCAGTAAAGGTTATAAGATACATGGATAGACTACTTTTGACAATATCTACATACTTTTATGCTTCACGCAGATTGGAGTATTTTGTTATAGACTGTATTTGGTTGTCCTGGAAGTATTTGATCATTAGAAGACAGTAATCCTCAGAAGATGTGGTGTAGTTCTACATGGCCAGTACTTTGTATTAGAGTAGCGATCCAACAGCAGGATATTAATTTAGTTCGTCCATATCACATAACGTATTGAAAATATAAACTACCCGCATATTGCAGCATGACAATTATACGTAGTGTCAAATTCACTTCCTATAACTGCTCGACCAACGCAGATTGGCGAGTTTTGTGTCAGCTGTTCACCCGGCACTCACTTGATAAGACCGCGATGTGGGCAGAACACCTTTTATCTTGGGCTGCCTGTACCGCAGCGTGTCGAGTGGGTGTGTGTAACAGACCAGTGGGTGTGTGTGTGGAACAGACCAACAGACTGGCACCATTTCGACAGCTGACGGACAAAAAACCTCCGTGTGCGTGCTGGCAGAGCATTTGGGTCAACTTCGTGGCTGCAAAGAAAATTACTCACGTCGTAAAGCTTTTCGGTGAAACTACAAGACAATTGGTTTTTAGATTACATACTTTAGTGAAGTAGCCTACTAATAGATTGTCTATATACTAACCCGCTGCATGCTTCACACAAATGGTTAAACTTTCTTTTAGGCCTTCTGCATTGTATTGCAGCTGGCTATAGTTATACCTACACATCTATACTGTAGGCCAATAACGTTACATACCGAACTCTATAGCAGTGACATCAGATAACAAGTTTGCAACACTGGCTTATATCAAATCCGTGTCTGCATTATTTTAAATTAAAAGTTTTCTCGTGTCAACTTGTTAACCATGGGCATTTAACTGTTGATGGAATTAGCTGTCATTATGCACAGTTAAATAGAGTATTAATGTTCTCTTCTGCTATGTGTTAGCAGAGCTTGTGCGTCCTCTACGAGTAACTATATAAGGTACTAAAGTGACTAAAGCTTTTGATGGCGCAGTCATGTTGCCACCACCTAATTTGACTGACAGATGCAGTCATTGCCTGCCTCATCCAGAGACACATCAGTCTCCCAGGGTTATCGCATTGTCCTCAGAATAGTGATACGATAACTCCTGTATCATTACGTCGACACTTGAGATATGAGGCGACAGATCATAATAATATGAAGTTGCGCATATCCAGAGTTGAACATGCGATGTGTCAGATAATTTCTATCAAGAATAGATACGCGTTGAACAAGTTGCACAATAGGTCATTACAAGCATACATGACATGTACAATATTATCATTTATTTTTATTTAATTTTACGCGTTATTATTGTATCTCCCACGGGTATTGCATAACAGGCCAATGTATACCAAAGGGAAGCCTTACATGCATCGTGATCCTTATGATGTGCATCTTAGCTATAGGCTTTAATGACGTTATTCTATGTTATTTCTTGGTCCGCGTGGACGAGATCTGGTACACACCTTGACACTGGCCCCATCAGTCTATTGAAGAGAACCTCTCCACGTCTCACTCCACCTCTCACTCCAGCAGCTCTCAGACCTAGCTGCGAGTACCACTCTTAACTCCCTCTAGACAAAGGATTGCGACAACAAAGCTTCTTCTGTAACTGTTCAAGATCTATTCAACATATTCCTACCAGCTCTCTCTCTCTCTCTCTCTCTCTCTCTCTCTCTCTCTTCTCTCTCTCTCCCCCCTCTTGGACAATGTTCGCTTCACATTTCAACGCAAATTAAACCCGCGGTAGGTTAACCAAATTACAGAACTGTCCGTTATCGTGACTTAAACAAGTCCTAAATATAACCCTATGTTTAAATTCGACCAGAAGAGAGATGGCTCGTCAGCTTTTGCCCGTCATCGGTAGATCGCGTAACGTTCGATGGGTGGTATTAGAAAGTGAATCGGATATTTATCTAGTTGTTTTCGACTAGTTCTTAGCTACGACTGTAAAGTACATTTACATGACATACATAAAATCATGTTTTTACTCCCAGGTCAACTATCTGTGATAGTATACCTTTTAGGGGTGACAATGATTATTAACTAGGGTATGTTACATAGATTGTTATTTTTATATGTATCATTTTGTATTGATTTGTTCTGGAGCAATCAAGACTTACTTAATTGTTCTAATTGGACGTATTTTGGTGAGAACAGCTTATATCTAGTACCCATTTAAAGGCTAAAGATTAAATCAGCATATTCATATTATGTCATGTCAGCATACATGTTGCATATTGGCGCACCCATCCTCGAAAGGACAGCCATAAAGACTCAACTAGCGGGTGCAGTCAATGTTACTATTGTCATAATGCCCGGCGTTTCAAGAATGGGGTACGCCTACATCAGAATGAATAAATATTTGAATGCTACTTACAGCACATTTTCAGTTATCATTGGCAAAAGTACTAATTCGAAATTCATCTGTATAATTGTGATTATTTTTCTTTATGATAAATTACTAATTGGTTTATTTAAGAATTTATATTGGAATTTCTCCTCTCTATATCTCATTGAAGACGATAAGAGACGTGATGAGCCATGCTATCTGGAGGGAAGTGTTTTTGTTTTCCTCTTTCTTTCGTAAACAGATCCTGCCGTTATCATTGCACCACGCTGTGTTTTTCTAGAATGTTCATGCGTGAGTTTCATCTCCGATTTGTTCAGCTGTAAAAACTTATCTTCGCGATATATATTGTTTTGTCTTTCTGGGTCGCTATCAATGTATCCGGCGCTATGGATTATTAGTTAAACAGGGCCAGATTTGTGGACATGATATATCATCAAAACATTAAATTTCTTCCAAACATTTGTTCCTAAGTGCGTGTATATCTATTCGGCATCTTACAATTAACTGTATTGCCAGTTAATGATGTATGTAGTATATACACACGACCCTAATAAGCAAAGAAAGGCTTAACAACAATAAAGGGTTAATACATAATGATTTACCATGATAAACTTTGTGAAAAATAGTCTATTTCCGTGAGCTTTTGATGGTCGAAATTACACTGTTTATAGAAGAAAAGACAGCATAAATGTATAATTATTCTGTATTTATTTTCACCCCAAGTATTTACAAACACATCCTCCCGCCCCAGAAGTACTTATTACGGTATCACTTCACGGAACGTAATAAGTACCTCTTGGGTGCAATGATGTTACAAACGGTAAATAAAGATCAGTAAGCTGATCTAAATAAGTCGTTCAAGTTGAAAAGACATTCGTTTTCTTGTTGTAAATTTACCCAAATTTGACATGTTTAATTTCGCATCGGTGACACAAAGCAATTTATTACAACACACATGAAGTTATGTAGCTCATGATCAATATTACAGTGAAAATCCTATATGCTTATTGATGCAATCGATAAACCAAATCTGTGTATATTACCACACCCACTATTAATACTAGTGTCTCTGACCTAGTCTGGGCTGTTATCGTTCTTTCACCAACAGATTGAACATCACATATGACGTTCTAATAAAATCAAACAACATGTCGAGCATCTCACCGAGATGTGAATATAAACAGTCCATTTTCTAAAGTTTATCCAAACCATTAATTTTGGAAAATGTCTTCGTGAAAATAAAGAACAAACATATGGACATTACAAAAAAAATAATAAAAAAGACAATGATAGCGTCATCATTATTTAATTCTTCTTCGTCTTTCCAGGAATCTACTAATTTTTCACTTGGCTCTTTCCATAACGATACGCAATTCTTGTCCATACCATTAAAGAACAAGTTACATGTTGGTTCAATTCTGTCTTCAAATAAATCTACAAACCCATAATTTGTTTCCCCCTTCTGCGTTCATTCAGCAGGTTTATACCACCCTTAATTATTAAATACCACTGTGTCTCCTGACGTGGTAAATATCCAATCGGCAGTTAAAAGCCGTTTGGTCACCTTGTATATTTCTTTTTAATAATAGTATATTTCAATGTTCAGACAATTATAACGTCATTCCTTGAAAATTTTCCACATGTTTTCACCAGTTTTTAAAATTAGGGAATCCACTAACAGTTGGATAAGATTTGTTATAAATATTGAACATAATAAAATCTTTGGATGGTTTTGCAAATGTAGAATCACGACGGAATTTGAGATTAGACTTGAAATCGACGACGTTCGGTTTGCGGTGTAATTAATGTATCTCATTTACTCTGTAGTATGGGAATGATAGATAACTTGTCAGCGATCGTGAAACAGATCTGTTAATTTCTGCTGAAAAAAATCAACACTAATATGACCCTGCCGTGGGTGTTCTAAAGAAGTGCACTCGCGTAGGGATACATTAATAAATAGCGGCAGCCATACCGTCGATATGTCATGCTCTATAGGTTCTATGGCATTAATTGCAAAGATAGCTTGTATATCCTGATTAACATTAAGATAGTTTCATAATCGGAGGAAATGCATTACGATTTTTAGGTGTATCTGAAATTTAACAAATTAATTTCACGTGTGAATGTAATTGAATGTTAGCTGGCAATCCACAACAGTTGATAACATTTCCTTATCTAAAAGAGTCCATAGCATATTCGTGTATCGTATTATCATTAGACTTTGATTTATGACCTGGGAGCAGACACCGCCGGTGTGAGGTGATAAACTGTGGCCCGTTTTAACACTTTCAATTACTTTCACCTGGTCTTCGTTCTACAGATATATACTACTTGATTGGCATGCCATTAAATATTTGTAAAGTATTGCTCTAAGTAATGTGGTACGATGCCACTCTAAGATTTGTGTTTCATATGGTGATGAAATAGAATAAATTATTCTCTTACGAATGGAACAATGTTAGTTGCAGATATTTCTATTGCACGCACGCACACACGCACACACACACGCGCTCACGCACGCACGCACACACACACACACACACACACACACACACACACACACACACACACACACACACACTCTCTCTCTCTCTCTCTCTCTCTCTCTCTCTCTCTCTCCTCCCATTCCTCATTCAGTCCCTTTTAAGGCTGCCCAACTGTTTTCAGTGATTTCCCAAGCGAATAATCTCACACCACACACATTTATGTTCAAGATGAAACGTTGCCAAACATAAACCAAAATCCGTAAAGGCTGTGATGTTAAATTATTATTATCCATCCCAACCAATCCAAATCGTAGTAGACCGTGTAATGAGCTTTTAAGCTTTCAGGCACATAATGCATATAATTAAAAAACGGGAGGGTTTTTTTTATTACCAAGGGTATGTGAAAACATAAAACATTATACATATCCTGATTTTTTACTTGATTTTTTTTTGTTGAAGTGCTGGCATATATAGATGAATATTATGGCTATACTTTAATACAATCATTCGTTTAGATAATATATGTACCTTATGTGATCTTTTAATGATGCCCTGTAAATGACTTCCTACGAGCCGCCTTGTTTTCCCACCCCTACTACATCTTAATTCCATTCGGCCATGGCCAACCGGTTCGGGCGGTGCTACGGAGCTTGCAATAGCTATTTGAGGAACTTCCGGTCTGTGTAGTAGCAAGACTTAAGACCAGTTAAATCAGTTATAGCTACTTAGTAAGTAATCCAATTCACTTGATTACTTCCATTTGCTGTAAAAGATTAAACAATTCGAAGATAATATATAATTGAGAAAATCTTTTCATTGGTAACTCGTACTTGAGCAATAATGATTAAAAAATAGTACACTTGTAATGACACGGTGGGTAAAATTGACAGTTCATTAGATAAAGATATCTTAGCGTTTTTATTTGCCATAATATACTTCCTGAACTTAGTTGAAAGCGACTGAAGGTAGCAAAGTGTTAACATATATTTATAATAATTATAAAGGTTTTGAAAATACGCTAATTATAATGAGATCTACCAAATAGCACACATTAATAATGTCTGTACACTCTTTATGGTTATACCTGGGGTGCGTTCATGATGCACTAAATTTCTCTACGAAGTGCTACGAAACGCTACAATAACCTTTCAGCCAACACATGTAGTACTACGTAGTGTTACCTTTTACTTCGATCTAACAGTTAGATGTTCTAAAGGCAAGATAATTATAATAATTTCCATTTATTCATATAAAAATATTATTTTTTTTGGTCTTAAATATAGTGTTAACAACTCTTGGGTGGACAAATCAAACGAAAGTAGTCTCAGATAGAAATTCGTTTGTCCATTATATAGGTCAACCATCTGTGATAGAAGGCCTTTAATTCACAAACTATATGAATTAGAGTTCTTTGTTAAACACAAATACTATTATTATTGTTATTTGCCAAGTGTCTTACTAACATTGACTTATTGACTGATAGCACTGGAAATGGCAATCGTATGGAAAACTAAAACTTGCTATTTTATTATTATATCTCCTTAGTGGTGCTTCCTATATGTTGAGCTTCTTTATTTCAAACTACACGTATTTTTGTCGATCAAGACACAGTTATATAAATATCAGAAATACTCGAATACAGACAGCCTCGTATCTCTATGCATGTTTGCCATAAATCACGAACAAAAAATTCCGGGCAATCTGTCGTCCTAAAACCGGAGTATTACTTGGGAGAGTTGCCACCAAGATGATCTACTGAGAATGCTCTCATAATGCTCATCAGGTCGTGGATCTTCTAGATACCCTGTCTACAACGCAATGTGTCGTCCAGCATTATCATCCTCTGTAGAACATCGTGGAATTGTCTGCAATAAGCGATGACAGTAAGAAAAGCTACAGTAATAGGAAACATATTTTCTGAAAAGGGTCACATGTTTTCCTTTCACCGTGATAACTTGTATATTGTCGTGTTGAGAGAATATATTACTTATACATGATAATTGTTGAATCGTACATGCATTGTAGATAATAAATTGAATATCCTCCACTAATAACATATTAGTCCTTGCCAAACATGTTTCATGGCAATTCTCTTAAAATATTTTTTCTTTACTTTAAAAAAAATATAAGAAAATTGTAATTTTTCAAAACTTTTGTTAAACATCACGCAAAAAAAAAAAAATATATATAAAAAATAAGAAAAATAAAGAAAAATGGGAACGAAATGTCTTTGACAAGTATTAATGACGAGCATGCTAATAGCGAGGTGTTTGTTTATAATTAGTATAGAACAACACGCCTGTTTGCGTTCGTGTAAAATATGCACAACGACGTCCAAACATAGAAAAAATAAACGTGACTTCATCACCTCAAAACAAACCATCGTTTCCAATCTCGATTCCGACGGGGAGACATATTTTCATTCCAGTGTTTCTTTCCGCCATTGTTTCCGTGCTAACATATGGCCTGACAGGTGATTAACCAAAGAACGCAACGCATTCTGCTGTGCGCATTCTCTTCCTTAACCTCCAGCAAGCATTGTCAGGATAGACATAGCTCTGGCTCAAACAGACATACCCGACGGAACTGGCATCCGTCTATTAGTGTACGTGGTACTAATAGAGACGCATCCATACGAAATATGAGAATCTAACGAAGAGCATTACGTTATGGCATCCGCCTATTAATGTACATACGCTCTACGAGTGTAGCTATACATACAGAGTTATCCATGCAAAATACTAGTTAATTCAAAGTTGTATTTTTATAGTGTACGTGGGTCTCATGGAGACGCATCCATACGAAATATAATATAAGAATCTAACGAAGACCATTACGTTACAGCATCATTCTATTAATGTTGTACTAGTGTAGATACATACAGAGTTATCCATGCAAAATACTAGTTAATTCAAAGTTGTATTTTTATAGTGTACGTGGGTCTCATGGAG
>JAUTBQ010217561.1:0-20993 GCA_032361185.1 Lepetodrilus ovalis | reverse complement strand
AGGTCATAGGTTAAAAGTAGTCACAATTTCATAAGCCCCGCCCAACGGATAAACTCTGACTGATATCGAAAATATCTATAGGCTGAATCTTGGCTCATTGCATGATAAATATATATACATGTATATATATAATTCATATTTTATATGAATAAACGGAATGTAGCTCAGTAACTAGCTCTAATCATTTTGTCTTTGGAACATCTTTCATCGAGTTCCTCATCGTGTTTGTGACTGAATTTGGAGTTCACAGTGAAGACACCATTTGTAAATAATGAAGACATTGTGGTTTGCAAAGGATTTAAATTTTCCCATTGCTGTCAGCAGATATGGAAGGCTTGTTTGCGATACAATAGCGATGATACATACGCAAATTGAATTGCATTTATTACTCATATTTGGTCAAGTGGGGCAATTGAAATCTGTTAATGTGTTTAAAGTTGTTTGAGCGTTGTCCTAGCATCGGCCATCCAGTGACCCAGGGATTGAAATTAACTTTAAAACTTACTAGTCCTAATAGTGATACAAATAATACAAGACATGACCCAGGCTAGCAAACTAGTGTTAATTTTGATCGCTGGTGACCTGGGGTTTGTTTCTGCATGGCCAACATGTCCTACTGAGACAGCTTACTAAGTGCACATGCTGCTTGAGGTGAAGCTAGTGCTGTTGATGCTGCATTCAATATGTATGTACATCCTCTAAGCCGTCATGGACATTCAGTACCTAAGCCTTCATGGTTCTAAGTCCACATGGTACAGTCAGTCTCAGCCCTCATGGTCATGATGGTTCTAAGTCACCATGAACATGATGGTTCTAAGTCACCATGAACATGATGGTTCTAAGTCACCATGAACATGATGGTTCTGTCACCATGAACATGATGGTTCTAAGTCACCATGAACATGATGGTTCTAAGCCCCCTCATGAACACCATGGATCTAAGCCCTCATGGACATGATTGTTTTAACTTTAAGTCCACATAGACACTGTGAATCTAAGCCCTCGTGGACATGACAATTCTAAGTCATGGAGCTGATGGTTCTAAGCCCTCATGGATACGGTTGTTCTGTCGACATGGAAACAGTGAATCTAAACCCTCATGATGGTTCTAACGCCATGGATCTAACACAAGATCGGATAGATGGAGGTCTGTAGACTCCAGATCACTCCTGTATTGATATCCTAGTTGCAATACGAAGACCTCTTGCTTCAAGCACAATAGTGACAATGTCACTATCTCTAATGCTTATCCTAAGCCATGGCCTACCCATCAATGTTGTCAAATGATGGCTCATCCTGCTGGATCTCGCCGAGTGATAGCCCAGAATGTCCGAGAACACACCGAGAGTTAATTAACTCTCTCCCAGCTGGATTAGGCACAGGCGCTGCTCTTTAGGGCATCTCCGGTTGCTTTCAGTATGGAGAGGGTTAATGAGTTGGTTCATCAAGGTCCACCTCAACTGGACACACAGCACACTTTGGAACCGTCCCATGCAGGTCTTCCCTCGAGTTCCACCAGTAGATGGATCACGACAATGCATGGCTCCTTCCTATCCTAGTATAACTTGGCATCTATCATGTCTACGGTAGGGTTGGCCCTGTGATTTCACCTTGTGGACAACAGGACAACAACCAGTTGTGTTGACAACATTTTTCTTCCTGCTTAGCACAGCTTTTCTTTACTCATGATATGATAAACAAAAGCCATTTGAAATGCCAAAATATATAATTTTGTGGTATATCGTACATGCTTTCTGTATCTTAAGGTGTGGTTGTCATTAAAATTTAAAGTCAACTTTCTTGAATGCAGGATTAGTGTCCCCATTGATTGTACGAGAGATATATTTTGTGATACAGTAGTTCCTAATGTGATTTTAGCTGCTGATGCTCACAGAGTGTCCAATGTCCCTCGTTAATTGAAGAAGTAGAAACTGCCTATAAATATTGATCCGCCTCTCTCTCCGTACAAAGACTCTGCCCTGGAACCTATATTGATTTTCTGACTCTGCTGAATGAGCCAGCTAGCAGAGTCTGTCAAATTATAGAGGAATGGGATGTGTTTCCATGGAAACCCACCAAGACTGCCAGTAAATACGGGAGTTTTAAGACTCAAGGCAGATGTAGGCTCACTGGGTGGAAAGCCGCCAGGAAAAAAAAAAGACTGCAGCGTGATTAAGGGACTTCGGCGGTAAGCTGCGATGGGGGTGTTGATTTTTGTTTAATACAAGAAGCCGGACGTGGGTAAGTTCATTGTGCCACCGATCTGTTTTCCGTCTAATTGGGCCTCATTGGTTTAAATATTACAAGCAGGTCGTATGTTGATCTAATCAGCCCTCCTTGCTGCAGTCAATTAGCGCGATTGGCTGACAAAGCTTTTGTCACGTTAGGGGCTCTGTAAAACAGCTCAGGGGTGGCGAACACTTATCAATATTTGTCGTTGCTTAATCGACTTATGACCGATGTGCTGTCTGTCGGCCGAGACGTGATTACGTGTTTTCTGGCTCTACTGGCGGCGGTCGGAGAAGAGGGGGACTTTTTACAAGCGGCTAAGTGGGCTAGTGCCAATCCTAATTTGGAGTATTTACCCCCAGTTGAATGTGAGATGTGTTGAGTACCGCAATGCTCCTGTTGGTCCTCACATGACAAGATAATCACTTTGGGGGGTGTCCCAGATGTTTTTGAAAAGTGCACAATTACAGATTATTGAATAATGGTCGAGTACATGTATTTAGGAAAGCAGTTCTGAATTAATTTAATTATGATGTAGTTATTTGTTCAATTTCAAATAAAGGATACCACTTATTGGTGGTACACAATGATAGTGCAAATATGTGCCAAGCTGAGGTACTCGTTTTAATTATAGTGCAAATTTACTAACTTTGTTTTAAAATTGTATTTAAGATACAAATGTAGTAAGAAGCAGTCATTTAAATCTGTGAAGATATTAAGCATGCCTTTATTCAAGGGTTGAAATTTTGAGCATTATTGACTCAAAATTGTTTTGTCTGATTTGTCGTTGAGAATGCTGGTACATTTTAGACATAACATCTAGATAACATTAACACAAACTTAAGTTTGAGTGTGACAGACTCAGAATAATTTGTGTCCAGGTAACCATGGCGACATGCAAGCTGTATTTATTATGTATACTAGTACTTAATTTTTATTGGATGCAAAAATAGTTTTTGAAAAGGTATTACATCATTTTGTTTTTCAGTTAACATGGATAAAGTGTACTAATATCATTGCATACAAAAGCTTTAGTTTCAATTTTCATTTTCTTGTTGTGGAAATGGCTACTTATTAGTACTACCTCACAATAGAAATAGGTTTTCTTTACATCTGTTAAATCTTTGGGCATAAATTACTAGCAATTTCCAATAGTTACTTAAAGTAATTCTATTTTATTAATATGAGCGACAAACCCATATTAAATTCTTATTTCCTGTAATCAACTGGAAAATATTTCATAGAATTTATTACTTTTAACCAGTTTGACATTACTACGGTCATATATTTTAGAAAGGACAGTTTACTATTACCGGTAATGTATATTTTTGTATACAATGGTTGTTTAAAATTTAGCTTTCAATGGATTTGTTTTATGATGTATTTTAACATGCTACAACTTGTACTAATGGTACTAAATGTCTCCATGAATGTAGTTATGATAATCCTTCTTTCTTGTCGGGCACCATACATGATTTGATGGGATGCTCAACATATACCTGTGTAGATTTTAGTTTCTGTTTGACCACATATGTGATGTAGGACATTAGCTAGGGCTGGATGTAGCACAGTGGTAGAACGTTGGACTTCAGAACCAAAGGTACCGAGTTCAAATCCCGCCCCGGGGGGCCCAACATATATGTTCTCAGATTCAGAAGTTACATTTCTGACGCGATATTGATAGGATGTAGTTGTCTGTAGAGTGGCAATACAGATATCATCCTTGGTCTGTTAGTACCAGCCGGTGCTTGCAGGTTTACTGCAACATTCAGCGTTATGGATGTTGCAAGTTTCCTCCTGCCATAAACTGACAAGTCATGATGTGAGTGAAAGCTTCTAGACAGCGACTTTAAACACCATTACAAAAAAAAAAAATGGGACATTAGCTACATTTCACATTGTATCTCATCGCAAATGGGTGAAAGATTTCTGCAGAGACGTTATACTCCAAATTATGAGCATCCATGCCAGATTGTGTCAGTTATGAAAGTTTACATTTTCTTTACATTCACCCGGAAATATTGTTATATTTATTTGAAAACTAAGGAGCATCCATGCCAGATTGTGTCAGTCATGAAAGTTTAAATTTCTGGATCACTATAAAAAATAATATACTAACGTCGGTGACTTATTTCTTTTATTTCCAGAACATGCCTTGTCCCAAGGACTCCACATTTTACCACAACCCCGTGGTAGGATAAGTCGGGCGCGGCGTGGTCATACAGCAGGATGCCAAAGAGAAAGTTGTCGGAGCTGGAGGGAGGGAGCGTGTCCTCCACACCACTGACGTCGGAGGACGACAGCAACTGCAGCGTCGGAACCGACGGCAGCACCGATGTCAGCACCAAGAAAGGTCAGAACAAACGATATTAGTAACACGCCCGGCATGTGACGGTGTTGTGGTGTGATTTCCTTCTACCGTATTATTGTTGGAATGTGCCGCTATTTTTGTTTGTTTGAAGAAGTCTCGTTCTTTAAATGCCAAAGCGCCATGCAAATCGGTAACAAAATAAATAATGGATTTCAATAATTTATTAGATCATGTAAGGATGGATGCAATTCGTGGCAGGTCTTGTAGAGTAATTCCAGCTTTGGCCTGGCTAAGTTTCAGACTGCCTAACATTAAGGCTATTTTTTTCCCAAAAGAATTAGTCAGATAGGTCCAACCGGAAACACAAATAGATGAAAAATTGTTTCAAGTGGCGTTATTATAATATATCTCATACTAACCAGGAAACAGTTACCAGGATGTACATATGCAGGGATGGAAGTTAACACTCGCCCGCTTGCCCAGGTCATTTCTCCCAATACTAAAGGTATCCTAAGGGCGAGTAGACGCTCATGTTTTTTTTGTAAAGATTTGTTATTTGTATCACTATTCGGGCGAGTAAGTTTTTCAGGCAAGTTCCATCCCTTCATATGCGATGTAACTGGTTCACTGTTTCTGGCCAGTAAATGGTATCCATTTGCGAGCAGGTTTTTCAATTATTTGATTCTGATCCATTCCAGTTGAGTATGCTTTTGGGCAATCAATGTCTGTCTCCACGATCGGGAGCAATCCAGTGTGAATCGTGTATTAGCATGTATAGAGTAGTTCCCAAAGGTGCTTCTTGGAATGTGTCGTGCGTTGCTGTATGCTGGTATTTGTTGATCTCGACATGCTTAGTTGTCACCAGTAATAAATGTTGAAACATTATCTATGGCCTGTATGAAGGTGGCTGAAATTTACTCTCTATGCCCACACAGCATCTACTGGAACTTTATTGATATTCCATAATGTGTTTTTTTTTTATTCTCGCCAGTGTTTCTTTTGACATCCCCGTTAGTTGAATATTACAGCAGCTATTACATAAGCCAGCTCGTCGCCTATGGGTGAGATATTCCAGTTGCGACGTAAAGCAAAAGTTCAATCAAATCAAACATAAGCCAGCTCAGAGTTTCGATTACGCACAGAATATTTGTGTGCGTGTCAAAGTTGAAAGCACATGCGTTATAGTATAATGTTAATGAAATTTTATCACAACCACCAGAATACTTTACACTTGGTTGTAACGAACATGCAACACAAAACAGATGATAAGCACACATTATTAGAGCTACAGCACTTGAGACAGTTGTTTTTCATGATCTTGTATTTGACGTCATAATTCATTCTGTAGCCCAAATTGTCTTTGGAAATATTCCTTCGGCTCAGATGTTAATCTCTATGTATATTATTCGGAACTCTGAGCAGGGTATCCTTTGCAGTACATTGGTTATCGGTAAAGTGAGCACTATGGTATCTTAGTGGATAAGAGTGCTTTGTGAAAGGATACCCTGGCTTATTGTATGCTAGATATCTCAATGACACCAGTAATTCTACCGCTATTAATCTTGCATCATAGAATTTATGGCTCTAGTGACCCACAGGGTGCCTCCACTGTCTCATGAGACACTCTGGGTCTCACAATAATTAGCCAGTTATGGTAATGATGGTCGAGATCAATTTGAACTTGCTACAACAAAGGCTAGACAATTCACTTCAGATTACCAATATAGCAATTCAGCATCTCTAGTATTTTAGCACTAAATTAAAATAAAGTGAATTTTCTGTTGGTATTAAAGGCATACAATCACAGATATACCATAATTACTCTACTAATTTGAACCCTCTAATAATTCAAACACCTAAATTAGTTGTCAAAATTACTAATTTTTTTAAACCCTAAAATTAAGAATTTTTTCCAATATTAATTTTCTAAATTATTTAAACACTGCCATTTCAATTACAACCATATTTTATGCTTTTATTTCTGCTGTTCAAATTATTAATAGTAATTACAGTACCGGTAAGTAGTAATTTTGAATTAGATCTTTGCTATGAATGCAAAGTGCATTCACGTAGCATACATATAATTGCTTTCGTACCTCCAAATATCTTTTTGTTGCTGTATAGTAGGTAGTACAGTGTCCCCTTGATATAACGCTGAAGTTGGGGTCCATGACATACCCCACGCGTTATAGTACCCGCCTTATATGATATTGCAGGGAAATAATGAAAATAAAAATAGGATCCGCGTCTGACCCCACCTTATATCCGAATCTACGGTGCATCAGACCGTGTTATATCGAGGGGGCACTGTACATGTATTCCAAAGGTATTCCTTCAATATTTAACTACAGTTTATATTTCTGGTGAAACCTGAATACTATACGGTGCCACAATATCTTTTTTTTTCTTGTGACTGATTGACTAAGGGGAATAACTGATAGACTAAGGGGAAGGGGATTAACTGATAGACTAAGGGGAATACCTCGAATCATTGAAAACTGGGGAAAAAACACTTTCGATTCAAGTTAGACTTACTGGTACTGTTATTGATTCTCATGTCCAATTAATAAATATTAATTAAATTAATATTAAAATAGTGAATACTGGTGGGACATACATATCTGGTTGCATGGCAGTTGTGTAGTCACAAACAAATTCAAAATGAATGCTAAAACGACTATGTAGGTCAGCTATCTGTGATTGTATGCATTAACTGATTACGTAATGCCATATAAGATGTGTTATTTTTGTTGTTGTTGGTGTTCATTCTGTGTACTGTTTGTACAGACCCGGGAAAGCGGACCAAGAAGAAGAGTGTGGGGTTCGAGGGCGTCACTGTGTTCTACTTCCCCCGAACACAGGGCTTCAACTGTGTGCCCAGTGAAGGGGGCTCCACTCTGGGTAAGTCTAAATCAATGGGCAACTGATGGGCCGTGTCTTCTGACCACGCCGACGGGGAGATCAGTTATTGATCCGGACTTGGCGCACGTATCAGCAGCTCAAACGATGCTCATCTCTTGTCATCGGCCTGGCCAGACAGGGCATCTCCATGGAAAAATTAAAACAATTTCGATACATGATTTAATTGTGACAAGAATACATTTTCTGACGGCTTCATTAGTAGCATGTTTCGATGTGTTTTTATTGTTGGATGATTATCTATAACGATTATAGCTGATTTCTGATGTTTCGCATCTCTGTAGAGATCGAAATTAACACTAGCCTGCTAGCCCGGGCCATTTCTCCCAATGCTAAAGGTATCCTAAGTTATTGAAATTAACACTAGCCAGCTAAGCCCGGTACTAAGGGTATCCTAATGACTACTATAAATGCATATTTTTTATTTGTACATGTATCGCATATTGGCTAGTAAGTATTAAAGGAAGTTTCAATCACTGATCTGCGATTCATTTAATTTTAATATTTGTTTTCGATTTATTTTAGGTATGGCCAACAAACACAAGTTTAACGAGTCATTCACTCTAAAAGAATATGCCAAAGAACAAAAGAAAATCCACCGAATGATACTCGCGGAGCAGCGCCGACAAGGGAAGCTGTATCCCAGTCCGCTGTTAAACACTGTGACGATGGAGGACGGCGATGTCTCATCGGACAGCGAGTCAGACAGCGAGTACGACGACTACTACTTCCTGCAACCCGTTCCCATCAGGCAGCGACGGAACATGCTGCGGACCTCGGGCGTCAAGAAGATCGAGAACTTAGAGAAGGACGAGTGCCGCGACATCCGGGTGTCGCGGGAGGTGTGCGGGTGCGACTGCAAGGTGTTCTGCGACCCCGAGAAGTGTTCGTGCAGCGTGGCGGGCATCAAGTGTCAGGTGGACCGTCTGTCCTTCCCGTGCGGGTGCAGCAAAGACGGCTGCGGGAATGTGTCGGGCAGGATCGAGTTCAACCCTGTGCGCGTCCGGACTCACTTCATCCACACCCTCATGCGGATAGAGATGGAGAAGAAGGACACCATCAAACCAAACTGTGATAAAGACAGGTCGGCCGTCAGCCGAGTGTCATTCGAGGAGCAGGTCGACCTGTGCCATTTCAACAGCAATGAGAAAGGCAGTTGCCGCGACTGCATGAACACGGAGGTGTGCAACGCTATGATGCACGAGATGCGGTACGCGCAGCAGCGGTCGCTGTTGACGCAACAGACGTTCACCACTCCTATCCTAATCCAGCAGCAGCAGCAGCAACCACAGCCGCAGCCGCAACAGCAGCAGCAACATCAGCACAGCAACGGGAATCACCTGCCTCGCGTCATGCTGTTCAACGACAGCGACGAGGACGCATACCACGCGGAAAACACCACCAACTTCTTTCACTACAACAAGCAGGAGGACAGCTCCTATTCTGAGGCCAGCGAGTGCTCCAGTGACAATTCATTGGAGGGAGGCGAGTACCCCAAGTACCAAAATCTCTCCGCGATTCGCACCGTGGACGAAGGAACGAACTCTGAGTTGTGCTCCGCGGTGAAAAGCAGAACTTTCAGTCCCAAGGGAGGGGACACGCAGCAGAAGTACATGGATCTGCAGCCGATATCGGGCATGCTTAATCCCTTGAACCCTTCTGCCAGACAGAACATTGCTGCCAGGAACGACTGGCAGCAAAGCCAGTCTCAAGGTCACTGTGAATCGGTTAAGAAAGCGGCGGGGCAGGCGAAGTCCGCACCCAAAGTATCCACCTACGCCACCATGACAACCACCACGCGCGACCAGCTGGCGGAGAAGTGTCCGCTCATCTACTCCCACATGGACCGGCAGGAGACCGTCAACAGCGTTGTCACGGGCAACATCTACACCGACTTCAGCCTGGACTCGGACAGCTCCCAGTCCGCCATCCTCGGCCAGTCCCCCAACCTCACCGAGCCCTCGTACCCCGAGTTTAACGAGCAACGAGCTACAAGCATGGACTCTAGTTTCGCGTACGACAGTGCGTTGGGTTCCTCCGGGGAGGACAACTCTTCCGTGGGCTCGGTCAACGACAGGTGCACCGCTAGCAGTGGTAACTCGTTGTCTGTGCAGCTTTCTGCGGATTCCTTGCACGACTCCAACGACAGCGACCATTGCACGACGCCGAGTCTCGAGAAAAAGAACAGCAGCAGTAGCAACACGTTCGGCGAGATCATCAAGGACTCCATTGTGGAAACAGTATCAGTTTGAGGAGATGCTCCATGTCTTGGCATTTTCTGAACACAAGCAAATTTGTAGTTTACAGGGTATTTTCATACGTTGTTCGGTTTGGTGTCATCTGTGACGAAAACAAATACGATTAAGAAACAGTCTTCACTTTTTGGCCATTTTCAATGGCAGCAGCATGTGATGAGCATCATTTTATATTAAGATATAGTGCTTATTCACATCTGGCGTCGTCTACAATTCCAGTCAAGACTTGAAAATTGTATGATATTTTCCTACTCCACTATGAAACGTAGCTGGTAGTCTGTAGCAAGGAGATGTTTTCTATCCATTGTATTTTCACTGTAGGCATTTAATAATGCGCCATAGCATCACTGTCATCATGATGACTGCCAAACTGAACTACGCAACATTTATATTCAAAGTCGATATGTCCGGTGATGTCATCGGGATTGAATGGCCTCACTTCATGTACTAGGGCGAATATTGTTGTGATAAAATAATTAATCATCAACCATTTTTTCATTAACAATATCATGATCGGCCAATGTTTGTGACAATATATAAATTATATATACATATTATATATACATACATATATATTATCTTTGAATGCATTTGCAATAATTCTTGTTGCCATTTCAGATGAAATATGCTGTAACCCCGACTGGATGTCATATATATATAAATATATATATTGTTTCTAGTCTTCACTTTTTAGAGTTCATTGAATCTCAGTATTTCTTTTAGGAAGCAATGATCTATCTATTTTTCATCCAAACAATGAACATACGAAAAACACACCCTTTATCAAATGTGGCGAGTCTTGTGCGTGTTGCGAGGTCCTATAGTTACTGTGAGCTGTAGCTGTGTCAGATGTCTTTACCCCTGTAATTTGGCCTGTACACCTGATGGTAGTTGTCATCGTCGCCTATGGGCGAGATAGTCCCGCTGTGGCGTAAAGCAATAATTCAATCCAAACTGATAGTAGTCTGCCTGCAGACCAGGGTATATTGTTTCTCAAGGCTCTCTTATCCACTACTAGACTGTAGCGCTCTTATAAGTGAACGAGTGCCATGTATTAGAGATAGCTATGAGAGGGCTTATTGTCTCGTAAAAGAGAGCTTCGAGAAACGATACCCGGGTGGCAGATCAAGCTGATTCTTAGTTATTTCAAATGGGTAATAGTTTATCAGTAGATGGAAGTGGAGACCACTTGAGGTTAAAGGCATACAATCACAGATTTCAATGAGCGCGTAGCACTATGTTTGAATAATAAATGCAGACTACATATATGCACTTGTGATACTTATCATTAATTTTATATCACCAAATCCCTTTTCATAGATCCATATTTTGGGGAATTCGATCTAGCATTTACGTGTTCCAAAGGCAAGATAAATAGAGCTATATTTCTTTTATTCATACAAAATATGAATTTTTTTGATAACTATTGAGTATGTTTGGTGAATAAGTATCAGTAAACAGAAATTTGTTTGTCCTATATATAGGTCAACCATCTGTGATAGTGTGCTTTTAACCCTCTCCATGCTGAAGGCGGCTGGAGATGCCCTAAAGAGCTGTGTCTGTCTCCAATCCAGCAGGTAGAGGGTTAAGGTTCCAGGGACCTGTTGCACGATGCTCTTGTAGGCTACAACTAGTGTAAGGTCAACACTTCGTATTGTGGCAGGAGCCCAGTTACAACTATTGTAGCGCTACAAGAGCTTCGTGCAACAGGCCCCATGTTGTTAAACAACGATATTGTGTGGTAGGGCCTTATCTTGCACTGAAAACATCCATAATTAATCTCATTGCTATTAAATAAATGCTACCACTGGGTAAGCATAATAGCTGACATTCTGGTGACAGCTGGCTACGATTGAGATATTCTACTTTTATTTATCATCAAATTAACATGGTCAGTATCGACTATTTCTCTTAATTACATGTGCGTTCCGTGGGACTATTTTAATGTCTAATACGTATATATATTTATATTTATTTTTCTGGCTTACTATTTTTTGTGCATCTCAGAAGATGTTCAGTTTGTTTCCTTTAATATCTGCTACAAAATTTAACATGGATGATTACCCTATGATATTTATTGACATGATCAAAGAATCCAGCGTAATTCTATCATGATTACATGCCTCTGCTTTTGGGTGTTGTAACCACGGTAACTACAAAACTGGAAACAATGAACATAATATACCTCAAATTTAGATATATTTTATATATTTATCCTTTTTTTTTTATCTTTCATATGTTCCACAGCCAGGAACAGGAAGGGGATTCATTGGGGTACTCGATAGTGTCTGTCATATTGACAAACTATAGTACTACAGTATCAGTAGGCAAATGAAATTTGTAGTATGTAGATATTTAAACCGTTTGGGTGAGAGATTCCTGTAGGAATGTTATGCTAATGCATAAATAAAATGAAATGTTCACAGAATTCAGCATGCAGATTTTAGTAGAAAGAATATCGATTCAGTTTAATTTTGAAAATGAAAATTATTCAAGAGCTATGGCCATTTCTACTGTCATGAGCAGGACTTGAACACATGTGTAGTTTTATCATGTTAATGTTGAACTTGGTCCATTTGCAATTTTCAAGAACTACTGGTAATCTTCAAAAGGATTATGATGTTAGATAAATACCTATTCTGTACTTGTAAAACTGTGGGGGTACCGATGTCTATGTCCTGTTTGTTGTGTGCGTCTCTGACAAAATCTCAAAGTGAATGTTGCTGTTATTTGTGTAGATAATCTGTACGATTATTGTGCTGTTCCGTGTTCTGTGCTTATTGCAGATATTATATATATTTTACGAAGGTTCACAAATGCATATTTATTCCAAATGTCTTCCTGTTTAATGCTATATGTTCTTGGGCCGTGTAGGACTTAAACTCTGTTATATTGTTAGCTCAGTCGGTCGCAGATTGCTCCAATGCTTCATGGTAGTAGCGACCGTTATGTCCGTCGTCCTATCCCTTGTCCTGTATTGGTGAAATATTCCTGTGTCAGTACGTCAATCAATCTATCAATCAATCAATCAATCCTTGTTATCAACAGGACTTAAGATGCAGTTACATTCTAAATGGATAAGAATTACTTTTTAGATTAGAAATTTATTTCCAAAATTTTTTAAACAGTATTTGATCCAATCATAACTTAATGGGAATCTCAAGTTGCCTGCAACACGAAAAAGGTTAATATATCAATGTGTCAAATTGCTATGTAGTTTGTGCAGTATTTTATAATCTTATTGATGAGTGATGGTTAAGTAGGACACCATAAACCTACAAAGATTTTCAGATGGTAACGTATTCCCTGAAACAATACGTTCAAGAACAAATTCAGTAGAGACTAAACTTGTATTTGTCAATGTTGGTAACAACTCAAGTGTTGATGGGATTCTATCCGTATTAACTACAATGTTTCTGTACCATCTGTTTAACTGTAGTGATAAGATCAATCATGTGAAGTTGTGTCTTTCGTATTTTCTGCAATTGGAAAAGGGTGTGTTTCTGTATTTGTTTTGAATTGTTAAATGTCAAACTGTTTACATGCTTGTTTCCATGTGTATATACATATATACGTATTGTTGTAAACTGAACAAATTTAATTATTTTGAATGTAGATGGACCAAATGCATATTTTGTACTTAAATCGTGTTAAAAGTCTCCCTTTTATGGCCATTTGCCAAAAATGGAATTAATTTTGCACTGTATATGGATTTGTTGTCATACATGATCACAACCATGAAACCGTAAATCTATTTATAACCTGAACAACAGTCCAAGCAGGCATTCTGTCTGGAACATAGCTAACATGTCCAAGGGAGGTAACTAGCACAAATTGATTATTCATATGTTGTCCATGAATTGTCACCTTTCTCTGTTCTTATGTTTCCTTTACTACAAGACCAGTGTCTATAATAATTGGGGCTCTCTATACCAGGACCATGCAATGAATATGGTTATGTTAGCAACCAAATGTATTTTAAAGACTTATGACGAACATCATGTGGAATAACATTAACCATTGTATTGCATTTCAGACCGATATATATATATATATCCAATGAAAGCAGTTACATGGTTTTCTTTTTTTTAGATAGGCTTCTAAAATTTAGCATTCCACGATCACGACCCAAAGTGTTCCAGTCCTTGTTTGTGTTTCAGTTATACGACCTTGCTACGACCTTTCGACGGCAAACATTGAATTTTGTACGATTGTGGACATACGATAATGGACATATAGAAATTATGTGGTCACTTTTGTCTCCATATTTTATAAAAACAGGTTTGATTAACCCTCTCCCTGCTGGATTGGGCACATCCACAGCTCTTTAGGGCATCTCCAGTTGCCTTCAGCATATGGAGGGTTAATCCTCTCCCCTGCTGCATTATACACATACACTGCTGTTTAGGGCATCTCCAGTCGCCTTCAGCACGGGGAGGGTTAAACACGTCTGATGAGTACAATCAAGACAAGGTCTACTGTTGGATGGCTTTTAATCATCCTCTGTCGCATGAAATGCCCATTTTGGGGGCAAGTGTATGTTGGCCATGTCCATACTGGTAAACTACTGTAGCTAGACTTCTGAAGTGAGCATGCAAATGGTACCGTACTTGTTGTTCACCCCCCCCCCCCCACCCACCCCCGGCATACCCCTGGTGTATTCATTTACAATGGTTACAAACCCAGACCCTCAGCTCCCAACCAACAGCACCCCCAACCCACCCAACACACTCCTAGTAACTTTCATACACATCCATCACCAGTCATGTTTGGATTTTATGTTGCTTCGTCGTATGCGTTTCGCCCTCGACTGTTCCATGGTGGACACAGTTAAATTCTATTGAGCACTGCTAATCCTATTCCTTCCTTGTTTTAATCGTGTGTCGTTGTGATATCATATGTGCATTTATTATCCAGAAATTCCTTGCCCAGCATTGGCGTGATTCATCGGTTGATATTAAAAACGATACTCAGTGAAAATTTTAAGGGAACACTTGTGGGTAGAAGAATAGGGGGAGGATATGTAGTATGATTTTGCGATTAACTAAATATTGGTTTGATAGTCTGAAATTAAATATAGTTTCACGAAACCTTTACAATAGCATTACATAATTACTCAAATTAGCATAAGTTTCTCTTTGAAAAAATAAAATTTCCTTTACAGTTACAGTAGAATGTATTGCTTTAAAGAAATTACTTCTTGTTGACATATTTATTGTTTGTATCCCAGTCAACATAAACTTCATTAGGACAAACATTGGTTTAATTGTTTCATTGAGTATTGGTCAAGATGTAAGACTTGCCAAAATGTTTAAACTAGTCATATTTACGGTTTATCTTCGAAGTGTCCAATCAAAACTTCTTGGCCTATCCATGATACCTCTTAGCAGAAAAATTAAAACTGTAGTTGGCTCTAGTTATTTATGGATTAACTTTGCTTTATTTAGTATTGATCTTTCCAGCAACAATCAAATTATTATATGGCTTGTTCTTTTTGGATAAACATACTTATTAGTAGTTACTAGTAATATGATCATGATGATACAATTATTTGTCATTGTCAGGGGATAAAAATAATTTCAACTTGCACATTTTCGTACTCCCTATGTTGCCAGCATACATGTCCTCTCAACCAGCATTTGATCAAATTATCATGGTTATGACTGTACACAAAACTTCTATTGTTTGTATATCGGCTGTAATGGCTTTGTTTAGATGCAGTTTTGTAAGATTGTTGTCATTATTTTATTGTTGGCATTAGACATCATAGTCTGTTGACATGCAACCTGGCATGTTCAAAACTGTTGTACAGTGAAACTGCTTTGCTAAATGTATATTTTGTAACAAGCAAGGGCTAGCTTATTATTGGTGCTCATTTGTTTTCTAACACATCTACACAATATTGAATGTCTCCCATTTTTTTATTTTTTTTTGTCTTTAAATTGTATCGAGACCAAGTCTGTTCGATTATGTAGTGCAAATATTGTTATGCAGATCCGAGCTTTTTAAAATTTGATTGCAGATTGCGATTTCCTGTCTTTGCTTCGGTATGGTATGACCACTCCTCAGCATATCATTATGCGTGCTATTTATTATCATTTAACCATGACAAATTTAGTTTACTCTTGGTGTTCTTACTAATACCTATATATGTAAAACGTATCCTTATTGGGAATCATGAACTGAGGTAATGATTGGAGATCAAATTATTTTTAAAAGATTTCTATTAAGAAGACCGAGTGATATGATTAATCTTTCTAAAAATTACACCATACCATATATTCATTAGCAATATATAATATATACCGGTAGTTTAGTATCAAACTTGTGTGTAAAACTCTAAAGGAAAAACATATTCAACTCATTGCTCATTGTTATTACTTTATATTACTGTTTCTGGTGTGCAGCTTTTTGGAATGCAGGATAATATTCTGTAGTCCACTTTTACCAAAGAAAAATAACATTTCTTACGTAACATTCACGATGGCATTGCTTGTGTTTGCAGTTTCATATAAGACATAGTATTTCACTGTATATTCATCAAATACTCTTTTACAATTTTGGCTTGTTTCCACTACTAGCCAGCACTAAGATCTAAATAGAACTATTTGTGTCATTTGCCAACGGGATGACTTATTGCCAAATCCTGGCGTATGTGAAGGACTTGGTCTGGGTATCTCGAAATTGGTCTACAACAAACTATATTAACCGAATCTCGTATTTGATTTGCTATCTCATCTTTCAAATTGTGCAGCCCACCATATTGGTGGTGGGGATTAGTGGAAACAACAAGCCAGAGATTTACTGTATTTTATAACAGGACTAGAATGCTATGCAGATTTGCCAACACGATTCCTGAATAACATAAGAAAAAAATTCAACTTTTGCTGGACAACATTTGATGCAAGTATTTTTTCACACCTAGCAGCACTAGCAGTTTCCGTAGCGTTGTTTCTTCTCAATTTATTATTCTTGAGCTGCTCTAATAAATATGTTGTTTTGTCCCACAAGTTATTCAGCCACAAGGTGGCAGCACAAACGGTTATCGGTCATATCACTGCGCTGCACGCTGTCGCACTGCGCCGTAGCTTCTAGCCCCTGTCCAATGTTCTAGGTTGTGGTTGCCAGCCCATGCTAGTCCATGTGTATTATCATGTATGTCTGTCTGTACTTGTCGGCAGGATACAAGACCTGCTGACTACCAACAAATTAGATCTGTCTATTATATACATGTGTACATGTCGTTGTGCAATAAAGGCATGTAAAACAATTATATTTGACTGTGGTTTTTATTTGACCAACAAACGACTGACATTTCCTTCTTGCTCAAGCGGTATTTGTCACAAATACATTTTCTTATAATATGGGCTTATGGAACAGGCTGGGATGAAAATAGAAGCTATAAGAATGTGGGCGGAACGAAGAAAATAACTGAGTGGGACAGTAATAGACCATCGTTGGCTGTGTATGTACAATCTTGCTCTTATTTTGCGTCATCGTGGTATGCGAAGGAACATCGGTGTATATAAATTCTAAAGGCCTGGATTTCCTTTTACAATGCACTGCAAAGAGAACACATAATGGTCTCGTCATTGATAAGATAGCTTTGTGAAAGAATACTCTGAACCGCTTCATAGTGTTCTGGGTTTCGTTTCTCTACTACGAGACCATAAGCACTCGCACCCAAAAGGTACATATAATCATATTGCGTTATCACTGCACAATACCCCTGGATCGAATCTATAGGGGAAAAGCTGCGCAAAATGCCGCCAACCAATAACATAATTTTTCCCGATGTAAACGCCGTTAAAAAAATTCTATCCAATGAAACGGATGTTATCAAATGTTCTATTTAGAGCTGTTTGTGCGAGATTTCCCATAGATGTTAGCCAGGGGTTCCGTGCAGTGCTAACGTAACGGGTACCTTTGGGGTGAGAGGATGAAGCACTCGTAGCGTTCTACAATACATGTGACTCGTACACTTATGAGAGTGCTATGGTCTCGCCAAACAATGATACGATTGGCCAGGAGAATTATGCTTCTCTCACACAGTGGCGAATATATGGCTAAATTACTGAAACAAGCGAGGCCTTACAAATGGTTACGAATGCTTGCGAATGTCTTACGAATCCTTGCCATCACTACAAATGCCTTGCCATCAATAAGAATGTCTTGCGATTGCTTACAAAGGCAAGGATTCGTAAGAAATTTGCAAGCATTCGTAACCATTTGTAAGGCCTCGCTTGTTTTGCTGTTCTTTAGTATGCGCATGTGTCTTGACATAAGCCCCATCTTCTATAGTCCAGGGTCTGTATTCTCGAAACATCTTAACTTGCGAACTTCTTAGTGAGAAAATATCTCTTCACAAATTAACATAAGAAGAAAACCAGTTTGACAAATTCTTAGTACTTACGAACTTCTTAGGACTTACGAAGTTTCGAGAATACAGGTCCAGGTGTATGGCCGGGTGACCTTAAAAATGTGATAACATACATATCGAATGAGTGATACCAAATACATATCACACAGTGATCTCTTCAACCGGGGTGTAAGAACATTATATATTTGAAATATTCAAAGGATTGTTATATGTATTAGAATGGTCATTGTTATAATAGTATAACCGCTACGAACATGAAATGATCGAAATATAGTTTATTTGACTTGGCGATGATATGGAAAGGGAACAGATATAGTGTATTCCAGTGTATGGTACTTAATCATGTAAATAAAGGTTATCAAATGCCTATTTACATGTCATACCATTTATCAGCTCTATACTCCCATATCGGACCTCGAGACGATATGGTTGAGGGCTGATATTGTATGCTATGGACATACTGTATGCATGCTATAACCTGTTTATCGCATTAATTACCGTTGTTTAGCAAAACTTATTTTTATTATCGAAAATTACAAGGAACAGATAAGCACAGATACATGTCAATATCGCCAATATACTAGTACTTCCCATCACTGTCAGATTCAATTTAAACTGGTTCATTGAGAACATAGCGTAATTAATGTATGTAGACAGATCCTGTTCTGATATGGATTTTCGGCCAGCGATATGGATTTTCGGCCAACAATATTGATTTACTGCAAGCGATATGGAGTTGCTGCTCGCTGCGGGAAGATATGGCACCAATTTACTGAGAAATATCGCATATTCAAAATTAATAGGTCGTTTCATTGATTGGTATGTGATGAATACTAATTTAATTTATAATTTATAAAAGGTATGCACACAATTTTACATAATGAGATAGGTACTATTAAACAAACCCATAAACAGTTATGTTGAGAATTGATCTCATATACCCAATCAAAATACGTCGCCTGCATCAACATAGTAGATTACCCTTATTTAAACGATACAGTTAAATGCATTCAGATAAAAGCAAGCCTTCTTACAAAGCTTGGCTCTATTGACGTATTGAATACTAGCTGCCATACGTTGATACAGTAACTATTTATATCAAAACTATATTAATAATATATTATGTAGGTGATGTAATATTGCTGACTTTCATGGAAGTATTATAATCGCCCGGAAGTAACTCTACAGCGCCCTCTGGGTAAAACGGTGCAGACTCAAATTTATAGACCGACCAGAAAATGTACATGGCAACACCGATCGACATGATGACAATCATGCCAAAGTTCAAGCATATTTTAGCGTATTTGTTTTGTTTCAGGTTTGCAATGCCCTCCAAATGTTCGAGCATCTTCTGTGTCTTCTCGTGGTCTTCCTCAATGCTGCCCAGACCACATAGGTAGTTGACGATGCGCCGCCCAATCCCAACAGGTTCTGCACAGAGGAAATATTACGAGTACTCAATACACATATGGCTATCCTTTGTATCTCTCCCGATTTATAGAAACTAAATTTCAGCGTGAGATTGTTTTTCATCTGTGATTTCTCTCATTGACTGTAACTTGATTAGAATTCCAGCTGGGTTTGAGTTTTTACACATGTTACAGCAGAGAAAAATCTCAAACTAAAGTTTATTTCGAGAAACCGGTTCCTGAAGAACTTGATAAATCATATGGAAACCAGCATAGCAACACTGTTAGGTATCCTGTTCCAGGATCCCAACAGTCTCCTAACATGATCCTTCCAGGACACATTTACCTCGGGTGTCCTGATTTGGTTCTGAGCATCCACGTTAGGTGTCCTCACTAGGATACGCACCACGAAACCTAACATTTCCTTGCTTTCTGTGAAGCGCTCTCATAATGATTAAAACCTAAAATTGGCGTTAGCTTCAATGATGTACTAGCACGACTTACTCTATGTATAGCAAATGTGTAACCTCTACGTCATGTTATTATAGTTCATGAAGCATACATACACTATACAAAGCTATTCGTAGATTTTAAATTGGTAAGTGACAATGATTAAATTCACAGCATCAGAGAAACTCAAAACGAAGATGTACCTTTGTAAGTAGGATTTGCATTACGGATCAATTCCGGGTCCGTGTATATGGTTCTGGTAACTTCATCAGAATTTCCTGTGACAGTACTTATGGCAATCGTGTCGGCGGTTACTGGATTCTCAGGAATCTGGACCAGTTCCATGTCCAGTAGCTGAGGTTTCCTCGGATCATGCCGTGTCCAGTAGGTGGTTCTGATTAACTGTAAAAACGAAGATGAATAGGACTAATAGCAGAATATCTTACCTATCCTGTATCTTCTGTCGATAGTGAGTACTCGTTTTTAATTAGATGCAGTCTAATGTAATTAAATATTCCTTCTCTCTTCCTTTCTTTATATCTATCACCTCTCTCTCTATCTCTCTATCTATATATATCTCTCTGACCCCCTACTCTCTCTCTCTCTCTCACTCTCTCTCTATATATCTCTAGCTTGTTATATCTCTACCGTCTTTTGTCGTGTTCTTTTCCTATTCTGTGTTCGTATTCCTTCCTCATTATTGATATTCCCTATCCGCCCATCTCTCTATCTCCCTTTCGACTTTTTCTCAATCCCACTATATCGCTCTTTCTATGTTCATCTTTCCTTATGACCTCTATGTCGAGCCTTCTTTCTATATATGTCTCTCTCTCTGTCTATCTCTCACACACACGATATCTCCCTTTCCCTTCCTCTCTCTCTGGCTTTCTCTGTATGTCTGTCCCTCCCTCTACTCCCCCTCTCTATCCCTCTCTCTCCCTCTCTCTGTCACTCTTTGTCTCTCTCTCGGTTTGTCTGATTGTCTTTTTTCTTTCTCTCTCTCTCTCCCTCTCTCTCTCTCTCTCTCTCTCTCTCTCTCT
>JAUTBQ010217450.1:0-20995 GCA_032361185.1 Lepetodrilus ovalis | reverse complement strand
ACAGGCTGCATTGAGATTTATTGCATTGCTTGCAGTTTATATGTCACTGTGCCATTTAATTCATCAACGTTTTGTATTGTGTCAACGTGTAACACAAACCCGCAGCAATATTTCGATCATTCATGATAAATTATTGAGGTAATACATGTACTATATTGATACTGCATCATACACCATGACAAAATATGAATTGAGATAACTGTCAATATTCATGTAACTAAGTTATGTCATTGTTATTTTTACAGAATATTGTTTACAGTCATAGTTGATATTGTATTTCTAGTATATCGTATATGGAAACTATGAAGATGCGTTTCTTTTTCTAATGGTGATACATGTACATGTATTTCAAGTTGTAATTGATAGAGATATCGTGAATTTATATAACTACTGACGCATACTGTCATCTATAACTTATGATACGTGTACGTAGCAAGAAATATGTAACATATATCATAATGGCACTTCAATTTATACATTTCTAAACTAATTACCATGTCAGGTTTCTGTCACCTTTAATTGCTCACCTGTCATAAAGCTACATGTTGACACGTCATACTTACATGCATGAGAATACTGGACAATTTTACCAATATATACCTGATTATCTGGGTTAATTGGATGTCAGTGTTAAAGAATTCAGTCTATGTGCAACTAATGTGGTTGCGTTCCACTTGAAATAACCATAAAGTTACCTAGCTTTTGAACAATAGAATGCGTGGAATAATGCAAACTTGAAGTATTCTAGATATTTCTCTACATGCTCACATACCCTGGTATATTCTGATTCTTCTATCTTTCTTTGATTGTAAATTGTGTATTTTTGTTTTGTTCACAGAGATTATGATTCACTGTCAAAGGAGAACATTTTCGAGAACAATGAGCTGGTAAGTATACAGACGTTCATGTCCTTTAGTATATTATCTGTCTGTTTGATACTGTCCAGACCTGTAACATTCAGTATATTCTAACACTAATTTCTCAGTTCTCAGTTACGACCCGTCCAAATAACAAATGTGAAAATAATAGAATGTTATCTTAGCATGAAACCTAAATTGTAGATGTATTTTACAAGTATTATTACCTTCATTCTGTTAGCATTACAAAGCTATGCAGCTAATGTAGATGAAGTAGACCAAGTAATAAAAGCTGCAGTATGTCTTCAGTATTGATTGTGTTCACCAGTCTGAGTTGCATTCACAGTCAGCCACACTCCAGGTATAAACAGCTGTTCACAGATACCTATCGATTGTTTTCTGAATGTCGCCGGAAATTTGAGTTTCATCATTGATAGAACAGTATAGTTTAGTTAATCTAACAGTCTATTTGATACATTCTTTGAATATTCTTAAAATTACCAATTTGGATTGTACAATGTTATACGGTATGCTTTCAAATTAACAAATTAAATAATGGTGTTTATAGTTGCTACTGGACGGCTTGTTGTTTACCTATAGATCCAGATGCTGGAGAGATTTATTAGGTCAATGTCGAAAATATACCCTCCTCTTTGGTTAGTATTCATTTCAAAGTTTAATACAAATCGGATTCGCTGTTGGTTTGCAATTTAGAATGATCTCTTATTGCATCTAGGTCAAGTCCAACAATAAATGCGACAACACAGTATCATGAGTATAGAATAAACTGAGTTCTGGCCCATTAATCTAACTATACATCAATTAGTATACGCAGTAGGTTTGTGTTGACTTGTTGATTAATTATGGATATTAAGTTAACCTGACCAGTTCACAGGTTCATGATGAAACAAAGTGCCCAAGGACATTCTCCATGTGTTGACATCAAGAAAAGCATGATGCTTGTTAACATGTTGTATCCTGTTCTTCCTGTACCTTAAAGCGAATATATGACCGATTTTCATACCTCATGTTCTCGAGTATGTCATTGGTTATTAGGTTAATAAAGATTTCACATCTGACAAGCAAATAACAAATGTACAGGTTTTAGGTTTTATTGTAGGTTTAGCCATGGAATCATTCCAATTTGGACATACAGCCATAGTTTACTTCAGAATAACCTGAACATGTTGAGTCCAAAACTGATCCTCACTTATGGCCAATTGGTGATCAGCATACATGCAATGAACTTGTCTATGATTATCTCAGTTCTATGGAAATTAATTCCCTTTACATCAATAGTAATGCAATTTCTTATAAGGTTGCGACTACTAATCCTATGTAGTATTTAAGAAATTGAAGTAGAGATTGTAAAACTTTCTGAGTACAAATTCATGGGGATTTATGAAGAAAACCTTGAATTGAGGATGAATTTATGCTAAAATAAAGTGTTATAAATGGATTTCCTCTACATCAATAGTAATGCAATTTCATATAAGGTTGCGAGTACTATTCCTATGCAGTATTTAAGATATTGATGTAGAGTTTACAAAACTTTCTGAGCATGATTTCATGCTCAATCTCATATTTTACGTGGGAATTTATGAACAAAACCTTGAGTTGAGCACAAGTTTATACTTACAAATGTTTTGTAATCTTGGGGCCAGATTTCTGAATAAGAAGTATTCCTGGAGAAGATTTGCGTTTAATTGATATAACTAAGGATATTTCCTTTGTTTTCCAGGCATTTGAGGTTGCAGACCATGAACTGGGAATTGCAGCACTGTTGGACGCGCAGGATATGGTGGACATCCGTATCCCAGACAAGCTCAGCGTCGTCACCTACGTCTCCCAGTACTACAACTACTTCAGAGATGCTCCGCAATGTACGTGCCAGAGACTTACCATGTTGACTTTCATAGCAGCACTGTCTGTAATGTCATCCTTGGTGTCAGACACTAGTCTTGCCATATTGACTTTATGGTAGCACTGTCTGTAATGTCATCCTTGGTGCCAGACACTAGTCTTACCATATTGACTTTAATGGTAGCACTGTCTGTAATGTCATCCTTGGTTCATCAGTACAAGACAGTACTATAGTTTGGCATAAAATACAGAGTGGCATCAGAACAGACAAAAATGCTCAGTTTTCATGTGCGTGTGTGTGAAAAAGTGCATGCAAATTGAGTCTTTTTCCCATTTCATCCTGCCATAAGCTGCTAAGCAATGATGTAAGAAATATGCACATTTTTAAATCACAATTATGCAACAACAGAAAAAAAGGACAATAAACTTATCTCTAAATAATTTATTATTTAATTTATGTGTGTATCACAGGTTTATTCTTGAGTGTTATCCTTAGTGTTTTGAGTGTCACACTGATGTCTGTTTTGAGTGTCACACTGATGTCTGTTTTCTCCACAGTGGGAGGACCTGGTATTACAGCCAAGCAGACGTCGGTCAGTTCCAACAAGAGGTCACCGGCTGTACAACCAGCTCCTGGTCCCGAGATGAAGCGATTCGCTCCGGCCAATGTAAAGAATGTAAGGAATAAAGGATTCCAATATGATCTCATAAATTGCATAGGATATATGATTTCCTAACCTATATGAACTCCCATTACCTCTGATATATGAATTTCATTTACAACTATTTTATGAAATTATTTATTGTCCAAAGGATATATTTCCTCTCACCTCAAATACCTAAATAAAATTAATTGCAGCGCATTCAGTCTTTCTTAAGTGCAATGTTTTCAATTATTGGATTGACTTATTGATGTGTTTTTATAATTAATTAAATAAATGGAAAATTGTAGGCTTCATTGTATTCATTTTCATGATCAAATATTTAAGTAAGCTGAAATAAGCCAATTTTCTCCATTACAATTCATGCAATATACCATATAGCCACTCTATTTTACCCACTGTATTTTAACCGCTGTATTTTCACCACTATATTTACCTCTGTATTCCCAGACGACGCCCAAGACAAGTACGCTGGGCGACAAGTGCGTGATCTGTCAGAACAAGGTGTACCTGCTGGAGAGGCACATCGAGAACGGAAAGCTCTACCATCGCTCCTGTTTCCGTCACAGCGACCTCTCTCCCACTACCAAGGTCTTCCAGAACTCCCCAGCGATGTCCGATGACTTCGTGAGTCGTGCCAAGGTCCGCAAAACTGATGACAATCCCTCCTGGGCAAAGTCAAATGGTCTGAAACACATAGACACTCCACACATTGATAAGAAGGAATCCAAGTCAAACTCAGAAATCTCCAGCAAGCAGCCTGCCAAACCAGATCCTTTGTTGGAAAGGTTGAAAATCAGAATGGAAGAAGATAGGAAGAAAGAAGAAGTTGTCAGTTATAAACAGAACAAACGGCCACTGATATTCCAAACAACTAAAGCGCCAGAACAGGTAAAGAAGTCAGAAGCCCCAAATCCCACTTTCAATGCAAAGAAGTTTGAACTTTCAAAAGTTAACAATGGTGATGTTAAATTGGATGTGAAAAAGTCAGAACAGAACATGGGATTCATCCATTCTCGAGCACAATTAGCAAAGCGAAAGGAGACAGAGTTAGATTCTAAAACAGCTTTGCCAGGAAGTGATAAAGAGAAGACAAAATTCGAGAAAATGGACACATCAGAACCATACAGTCATAAACTGAAACATGTCTCACCCACTCCTGCAAGGAGAAATGTCAATACAGAAAATGATAAGAATACGAAATCACGTCCAGATAACCTCAAGATTAGTCCCATATTTGGTAAGAAATTGAATCAAGATAAATCTGAGAAGATGGTTAGTCCACCTGGGTCTCCTCCACCACCTCTCCCATCATCCCTACCCCCAGGGAAACTTGCGACCAAGAAGTTCTCTCCCCTGGATGAGTCAGCTCCAGCTATTCCATCTTCCTTGCCTCTCCCTCTCCACAAAGCCAGTCACACTTCTGCAAATCTCTCCACAACCAACACATCAACAACATCTTGTACAAAGACAACTCATAAATTGGGCATTTTGAAAACTACAACTACTTCCAGTATGATCACATCTGCTTCTGGTCCAAGTCTGCAAAGTAACACCACTACAAGCAGTATCTTGAAGACCACATCAGTCACTGCTCATCCAGTTCCAAAGACTCAGACAAGCAGTATCCTGAAGGTGTCTGCTCCTGGATCCAAGAGCACAACAACCAGCAGCATCCTGAAGAACACCTCTGTAGCTACTGTTCCTACCAAGCCAGCCCGGCTCTCTCTGATAGAGACCACTACAGCAGGCCGTGGAGACAGCACAATGGACGTGGACCAGGCACTCAGCAGAGCTGCACATCACCGTCCAGGGACCGAACCTGTAGCTGTGTTAGTCGTGCCCACAGAAAAGAGTCCACAACACGACAAGAAGGTTCTAGGAGGACTGCTCACCAGTCTGGCTAATGTCAGGAAGAGCAGTGTCACGTCTCCAACTGAGCCTATTTCTGACAGTCAGTTTCCAGTTACGAAATCTAAAAGTAATGTCAAAACCGATTTTTCAACTGTGAAAACTTCCAAAGCTGAAGACATTTCGAAATCAACAGTTGGACAAAGTGTTCTGAGGACAAAAGCTGAGAGTGTTGCTTCTAAAGAAAAGGAAGTTGATACTGATAAGAAAGGCAAGGATACGTCTGTTTTAGATAAACTTGCTGCCTTTAGTAAATACAAACATGACGACAAAGAGAGGAACTCTAAAAATGTTGGAGTAGGCTCAACTGAAATTACAACAAACAAATCTAAACCAAGTGCAATATTTGGCAAGGCTTCCAGTGGATCTGACTCTGGAGATGGGAAGTCAAAGGTGGATAAGCCAGTGTCGAAACTGGAAGATAATGTAGGTAAATGGAAGAAGGATTTGGGTGGAAAGGACCAGAGGGCAAATGGAAACATTGAGCTGCCGGACAGCAGTGTTTCCAGCAATAAAAGGAAAGATGACGTTGTTCCTTCTTGGAAAAAGGAACAGAATAAGATGAAAGTTGGACAGAGTGAAAGGAATGGATCTGCCTTGCTGCGGGACAGCAAGTTGGAGAGTAGTGTCCAAGGATCTGAAATCTCAGCTCACACTCCTGCCTGGAAACAAGGACTGCATAATACTGAGTCTGACACGCAGAAGTCATCACAGTCATCTGATTTGCTGCCGGACAGCAAACCTACACTTCAACCTGTCTCGGACGACTCCCCAGCCTGGATGAAGGCTTTGGAGAAACGAAAAGCACAAAAATCTCAACCCAAATATCGACCCCAGTCGGTCGGCGTCCTGGAGGAAAGTTCATCCGGGAGCCAGAGCAAACCTGAATCAAAAGTAAATCTCCCAGAGAGGAGAGGTAATCAAACAGAAGATAAACCTTCACCAAAAGCCAGACCCAAGTCATCTTTCATTCCGACTGCTGAATCAGAATCTAAACCATCTTGGCAAGTTGAAGCCGAGAGAAGAATGTCTCACAACAAAGACTTTGTTGATCCTGAAAAAGTTCGGCCTGAATCCAAACCAAGGAGTGCTCCTCTAAAGAAGCCCAGAAGAATATTTGCTCCCAGTTCACCCACATCACCCGTTCCTAGTCAAGAGCTTTCTACAGAACTTCCTCCAAGTCGCCCACCAGAACGTCCTCCAACACGTGTCCCACAGCGTGCTCCAGAACGTGCTCCAGAGCGTCCCACAGAACGTGCTCCAGAACGTCCCCCAGAACGTCCCCCAAGCCGCCCTCCTCCTCTAGCACCATCATCAGTCCAGGCTTTATCTCCAACTCCAGACATCAAAACTAAGGTATCTGTGAAGCCATCCAGTCCCACACCAGTTGTTCCTGTGCGTCAGCTCAAGAAGATCTCGTTGGAAACGGACTTCAACTTCAAATCCCAATCCACCGAAGAGCCAAAGAATGCACTTCCATCTCCTCTGAGAACGCCACCTGTACGACCCCCACCACCAATGGGAGGTAATCTGAAGGTAGGTAGAGACATCTGATTTGTATTTACTGAGAAATAGTTTAAATTTCAATATGTTTAACCCTCCCCCTGCTGGATTATTCAGAAACACAGCTCTTTAGGGCATCTCCAGTTGCCTGCAGCAGGGAGAGGGTTAATGTATTCTTTGAAATAACATTTGTCCATTCTCAGTATATTGATAGCATTCATTACTGAAACAGTATTAAACGGTCTCCATCTTCAAGGGTATTTTATCTTCAGACTGCTATTCAACATCTACTGCTATCCATACTCAACAGAAGGATAGAAAATTAGATTGTCATGTTGTCAGATGTATGACAATATCTTTTGCAGATCCAGAATGACAGTCCCAGTCTGTCATCGCCACAAGTCATCCAACGCCAGCTGAACGACATCGACACCAAGCTGACGGAGCTGGAACTGAGAGGGCGGCAGCTGGAGGACTCCATCAGGAATGGTAAATATCGCCATGGTTACTCCAGCATCTCCCTGCCAAGGTTACATCCCTCATTACTCTTGTTCCCCTGTTGATGTCATCGCAGTTACCTTGGTTACCCACACCCTTTTCTACTGGTCCCTATGTAAGCTGGATCCTATATTAGGTTCGCTCCATGTTAACTTTGGTGGCTGTTGTGTTAGTTATTAGGGACACATCTGTTAATAATATCCAACACATCAACAACCAATTTGCAGAATTACTTAAACCTTTCTTGTAATTTTAAATTTATTATTTTATTTTAGAGTATTACAAAATGGTCTTTATGTTGATAATATTCATCCCAGTAGATTTTTCTACCAACTTGTATTGATTAAAGTTCTAACAAAGTCAAGGATAGTCGCTGTAAAATGGTATGATTTTTTAATGGATTTTACGCATGGTGTAGTTGTTTTGTAGCATCATGCCCATATATGTAAAAAAAATTATATACTGTACCATCATCCTCGAAAACCCAAGCTATTGTGACTCCACTACCTTCCGTAAAATACCCTGGGATCACTGCCTATTCAGAACTCCGTTTTGGTTTAGCGAGGATCACTGTGAATAATTAATAAATTATCTAGACACGCCTGTGGTGCGTGGACTCTAAATATATCGACCAATCCATAGGCAGGGAGATAACTCTGATATATTTAGAGCCCACGTAACGCTGGATTTATGTACCATTGTCAAAAACAAAATGATCTCCATGCACGGGCCTTCTGGCCTAATAGCAGCTATATGCTCCAGACTCTGAAGACTATATAAATCATCCCAATTACTATCAGCTGAGGTCATGTTACTGCAAGTGATCAAACAAAATGATAGATTATGCCTGATTATTTTAGTTATTTTGAGTTATTTTATCTAAAAGCAATACCATTATATGTTCTTTGGTATCTCTATACTGTCAATCTCTCATTGTTTGTGTCCTACGTCCACAGTCGGTCTCGTAGTTGTCGTTAAATTAAATAATTTCAAATTATATTTGAAATGTATCACTTCTCTATTCATCCTCTTGCTGTATATCATTGAGGCTTGGCATTTGTTGTGTATATATATCTTACTATTTCACTCATCATAAACCATTTACTCATATAGCACATTCACTAAACTGATATAGTCAATATTAGTAGCTATAAAATATCTGCTAACCTATACTATTGCAGCTAACAGGACTGTATACTTCTGAACTAGTGTTGACAATGTATGTGTTTGCTACTAACTATTGACTTTGCTGAAGGTTATGCATGTTCATTTCCAAGTCTTTGCATTTCTTTCATTTCTAAAATGTATTAAACAAACATACCATTTCTCAACGAAATGCAAAGATTTGTAAATTATGCATGTACAACTTTTGGTGCGGAATATTTATTGGCTGCTGACAGAAGGTTGTTCTTTGTTGCAAGTCGTAGCACTGCATTGCTACACACCTGTATGTACACCTGTCGTCTAACGATATTCCTGTGCTATTCTAACCTTTCAGATCAGAGAGAAAGGAAGGACAATAGGTTGATTATCCTGGGGTAACCATTTCATCCACTGCTTTTTATGTTGTGTTCCGGTAGTGTGTATGTTTTGGGCATGACCTATTGTGTACGGACGTCGGAGGTACTTCAGACTGGTGATTAGGTTACCTCCCCTGATGTAGGTTAATTACCTCCCCTGTTTGTTTTGTCACCCATGTCTAGTCCGTGTCACCCTCTGCTGCATTCTTCATTATTCCCCAATCATATCATTTCATCCACATCACTATCATTGCCATTCTTCTTGCTCATCATTCATAGCATACCTGTTTTGATTTCTTTGTTAAAATTAGTGTCTTTTTAATTATTTTGTTGCCATTATCTATATTATTTTTCTAGTCCATTTTCTTATTCTCTTTGACCAGCTTTGACACTGACTGAGCTGCATGGCAGTTTCCTAGTCATCATAGTTTAATAGTGTCTTTCCTTTTTCATTTTACGGATATTACTTACTGCAATACTTCATTTATTTTTGCTCGATGTCGTCCTATGGACATTTTGCCATTCTCTGCAATCGTTTATAATTTCAAATATATCATGAGAAATATATTGTAAAGTGTACTTGTAATTAATACCAATATATATATTTTTAATTTGTTATTATTTTATAAATGTTATCATAAGTGCAACTATATATTTTTTTCATAACGCAATGACAAGATGTACGTACATATATCCCAGCCCATATGAAAGCCTAGTCAATATTGTATACACAGCACTATGTATTGCTTCACCATATCTCCATGCTGCCTGACCTTGAATGAAGATTTCCCCAGTATTTCCCAGTTAGGATATTCTGCTCAGTTGTTCTACAGGATCAGTGAGCTTACGTCCGGTTGCTCACCTGGTACCCACATTGTGTGTACAGTCCGCATGCTTACTACCAGTAATGCCAATATATATCCTTCAATCCGATCCAGTTCATTACAGTATAGATGAACCTTTTTTAAGTGCCCACCCATGCTGTTGGTTCATGTCATGAAATAGTGTTATCTTGGTATGTTAGTGTCTAACTTTTAATAGAGTAGAGTTTGTTCTGGACAGCTTTGTCCCTCAATAATTTTCATATTTATGAAATACCTCAGAAGCGTATATATGCTAGCATTATTGCATGGTAATATTATCAAAACCTTCTTTTTTTAATTGACCTATACTACATTGTAGTACTACTGGTAATTATTAGCAATGGGAGAAATATTAAATCCTGAATCATCTTTTTCTTCTTGTTAATACTTTGATTGAAATGGTTTCGTATTTTACATTCTGACACATTGGGTCCTTTCTTATTCTCGTACTAACCCAATGTCCCAGTGTCTCAATGTTTTAACAGACTCTCTGGGATGTCATGGGATAATAGTGTTAATACTTTATACCTGTTATCATCGTGATATATGTTATCGTTTGATATGTTGTTATCTGTACAGACTGAAGCATCACTGCCAATGTTTTGACTGCCAATGATCTCAATAGTCTTCTCAAGGGCATTAAGGCAATCTATCAACATTTGTATAGGTTGCATGGCTTGATCTATTACAATACTACTATGCACAGTGTCTGCACATTTGACTATATTCAGTACATTGGCTAGAAAGTACATATATTCCGCTTCCTTACATATTAAGACAATTTCTATATAATATTATTTCATCCTGCTAAATCTGTTGAAATGCTTACAATCACAGCTGGAAAATTCCAACTGATGTATATATAGTTATTCACCCATTTTGTTTAGCAACTTCTATGCTATACATCATGAATTCTATCATATGTTTGTTAAGCAGGCTTTCTTGTATCATTACCTATCATTTCTATGTAAAACAGATGTCTTACTGAATACTTCGTTATGATCTATATGCTATTCTCAAGGAGGCTTCTTGCTGTTTTGTCTACCATATGTTTGTCAAGCAGGTTTGTGTCTGTATGATTTTTAAATGTTCGTCAAGCAGGTTTGTTTCTATATCATGACTTTTAGTATCTTTCTTAAGCAAGATTGTTAATGTATTATGCAGGTTTATATTGGTTCAAGAAGGGTTAGTCAGTAATGGGTTTTTTATTAGGGACACTGATATAAATCATTTACCTACGTGCATTGTTTACTAAATCAGCTTCATGTACCGATAGTGACTGACAAACACGGTCATGGCATTCAGTACATCCACATGTTCAGAGCAAGAATCTTAACCATTCACCTAAAGTGTGTTTCCAGTCGGTCCAAATGTCACCAAAATTTCCATGACAAGACAATGTTTGAAACTTACAAAAATATTAACTATTTCAATAACTTAAATTCCCAATTAGATCAAACAGTGTCAAACATATAGGAAGCATAATAAATCTGGCAATGAATTGTCAGCTTGTACTGAAATACTACTTAGTGTTGGAAATAGAGGTGACACTGGGTGTCATTTGACAATCTGCAATGTTAAAGGTATCTGTGTGACCCCCTGAAAATTGCAGGCTTTACCACCATTAAAATTGGGCCTATGGAAAATGACCCCCTGATTATTTTTCTGAATTTTGAACGCTGCTACTAGTTAAGCTGTTCTTAAGTGATTAAAATTGTGAGAGAAGCCCCCAGATATTTTTGCTTCTTTTTATAAATAGATTAGGGATTAGTTCTTTTCGTAGAGATTAGTTTTCTTTTTCCTTTCTAGTTGTTTGTCTTTGATCTACCACTAGTACGGCTGATGGTGTGAACTACCACGAATACAGCTGATGGTGTCTGTCAGTGACACGTCAGGTAAACTTGTCATACATAAGTACAGTGTTGTCATGTCTACCTCTCCGATGTTTTCAGTGGGTACAACCGAGGAGGAAGATGATATGATGATAGAGTGGTTCAAACTCATCAATAACAAGAACGAACTTGTCCGCAAAGAAGCAGACCTCATCTACATGTGAGTTTCAAATCAGACGTAAATCTAAATACATCTGAGAAGTGTAGTGTATTTTATACCTTATTAGCCTTATGTGCTTGTCCATTCACTACGGTAATAATTAACTGGACATCTTTGACAAAATTTGTGTTTCCATTTTATGTAAATTTGTAATGAGAAAATAGTTTTGGTGACCAATCCTGTTCAACATGGAACTATTTTTCTTTCCAGTGCATAAATACTATGTCTTCTTCTCACTGTACTTGACCTCTTATGCTCAGGTCACCGTCATGTTTACATCTCAATTTGTACGTTTATGTTTTTCAGGTCAAAAGAGCATGATCTTGAAGATGAACAAGAGGACATCGATTCCATGTTGAGATTTCTCATGAGTATACCTGGTAGGGGCTCCTCTATTTCTATTGATTCTAACAACATGGATATTGTGTAGATTAGTAATATCACACTGCATCAGAGTTATCTGAGGCTATATCTACATCTGTTCCTCTGCATTAACTGGTACAAATATAGAAACTAACTTTAAAACATATTCGCCCAAATAGCGATACAAATGACAAATGTTATTAATTTCTACTCGCCCTTAGGATACATTTAGCTTTGGAAGAAATGGCCCGAGCGAGCGGGCGAATGTTGGTAGTTCTCCTTCAGATTATCTCATTGATTAACAACCCAAGTCTGTTTCCTTATGTAGACAGACTCGGACAAGACTGAGAAACAGAAGGAGAGAGAAACGGCGCTGTTTGAGAAGAAGATGTCCATCATCAACGCCCGCAGCAACATTGTGGACAGCATCGACGAAGACAGAATTAGGTAAGTCCATTGAGTTAACACTAAGGTAGGTCCATTGAGTTAACACTAAGGTAGATCCATTGAGTTAACACTAAGGTAGGTCCATTGAGTTAACACTAAGGTAGGTCCATTGTGTTAACACTAAGGTAGGTCCATTGAGTTAAAACTAATGTAGGTCCATTGAGTTAACACTAAGGTAAGTGCATTGAGTTAACACTAAGGTAAAGGTAGGTCCATTGAGTTAACACTAAGGTATCCATTGAGTTAACACTAAGGTAGGTCCATTGAGTTAACACTAAGATAGGTCCATAGGTATAACACTAAGGTGTCCACAAGTATGAGCATGTGGACATACTATCTTCTCCACTGTGCAGTATGTGTAAACACTTCTAACTGGTACTAACCAGAGTTACTTTGGGCTTATCTCCCTTTACAAGGTCTCCAAGTGTTCCAGTGTTATGTATAGTTTGAGATTATATTCCAGCAGATATATACCTCAGTGAACTACAAATTATGTCTTGTTTTCAGGTATGAAGAAGAAGACAGAGATATTGCCATCATGTTACAAGAGAAAGGTATGTACTGTATTTCACAAACCAACCCTGCTATATTACATTCTGTTATAGCCACAGAACACATAGTGTACCGTATGTAGAGTAGCCCGTTGGTTACCATCCCATTCTGCTGTATTGTACTTGTGCAATAATTTCTCAATGATTTCCTAAGCTGTGCATTACTAAGATGGGTTGTTTACTATGACAACCAGCATCAATTTTCATAAACGTGCAGAATACGCATCAACAGTGAAAACACATGAACAACAACTCCATGTGTGCTTTCAGCTGTGAAATGTATGCATATTCTGTGCATATTTGAAAATCCATGCTAAATGAAATGGTGTCTTGTAGGTTAGCCACAATATAATGCACATAGCATTCCTAGTACTGTCAAGAGACTTCTACCTCTTTAGAAAGGATAGACTGCTATAACGTAGTGCAGCGAACTATAAACACTAAAGTTCGAGATCGAATCCTGTCCAGTTGCCCGTCATCTCTGCAGTAGAGGAGAGTTACGTGTAGACATCTCTGTATAGTCGTCATCCTTGTGTAATCTGTACCAGCCATGGTCCATCAGTCTTACTGTAACACGATTGTCACGAGTTCTTCTCCAGATACAAACAGATGAGCACAATATCACTGAAATACTGTGATAGACGAAATATTGCCAAATCACTTTCCCCTTGCTTGGAGTTTGACATTGGGTACATTGTTACAGAAATACACCATAGGGATCTTACATAGTCTTTCAAGAATTAATGAACACTAGAAATCTTTGAAATATGGTTTTCATACTCATTTAAAACCTAGATGCACAAGTGATGATGTATTGTTTTATCCCAAAGAGCATTGGAGAGCAAGAAATAGACCCGTCCAGAATGGATTTGTTCAAAATTGGATTCGCAGATTATTGGCCTTGATACGAGCTCTTATTTGTCCCCAGTGGATTTAGGTAGTATGTCAGCTTAAGAACAACACCCTCTTCACTACTCTTTGCATGTTGGGATTGGTCACTTCTAAATCTTATCTGTTCACTACCTCAGCTCAGAAGAGTTGTCTGCCCTGATATTGAAATGGCAAACATATATGTGCACATGTGTATCTACTCTTTCTTGCAACCAGCTGGTAATAGCAAGCTGTTGAAACTCTTGAAAATACTTATGCATCTTCGGTGTAATTGTTTCTTCAGTGGTGATGTGCATCTGTTTTCTTCTTTACAATTTAATGTGCTTTATTTTATATAAGGTTATTGCATTGCCATACACAGAAGAAGGAACATCACTTCCTAATATACATAACTAATACATACACACGGTATCTGCACTGGATTAATATCATTTGCACTCGTTGGTTATATCAGAAATTTCAATTAAGTTCAAGATGACCAAAATGTAATTATTGTATCGATGATTATAAAATGTATACTAAATACCTATTAACAATATCAATATATTAATATTTTCACTAGAATACTACATTCCCATTGTTAATAATTGTGAATTCCTCCATAAATGTTATTCTAGTTCTACTGCATTATCAGTAATCAGTATTTAGTAAAACAACACCATTGCTATTTCAGGATTCCTGTTGGGCAACTATGGAAAAGTTCAGCCAAAACAAAAGAAATTGAGGAAGGGTGCTTTTGTCTCCTACACGGATTTAACATAATTTGTGCCTGCCTTCAAACCTGGTTGAGAATAGCATGCAATCTACTGTCCTTAATTCAACATGAACAAATCTCGTGTTTGAATCCCAGGATCATTTCGGTCCTGTTACACCTACGACCAAGTCTGGTGTAAATCCTCTCCATATCAAAAGCACTACTGTGAAGGACAGCAAGGGACATAACTCACCTACTGCCAGTATATCTTGCAAGGAATATTTTGAAAAGATTGTCATAAGCCTGTTTACAAACAAACAAATTGGTCACTAGATTATGTCAATTTTACTACAGTGGTACTCTTTTTTTTTTATGAATCTGCTCAAAGATTATTTTGATAAAAACATTGATTTTTCTCTCATTTAATAGTTCGAATGCTGTATCATAGATGTGTTTACCCCATTAAATCTGCAGTACTTATGTTATTTAGTCATCCTCAGGATAGCATAATGTTCATGATGATTAGTCACACCAAATATTGACCAATCACTGCACGGTGTTGCCTTTACCCCCGCACTAACCAATGACATGTCTGAACCATACACTTTTCGTATCTTGGAGTATCGACGATTCCAATATCAGAAGATCTGAACAAGTTGTTTTAATACAAAATATGTTGTTTTTGTCATGTGCACTTTTTCTCATCCTGGTAATTACTTGGGTATAAATGCTATATAAACTTAATATATATGTGCAATGATAGTGCTTATTTATATGGATCATACATAAATATTTTAATATAAAGAAAACTTTTATCACTAAGGAAAGTATCATCAGATTTATTTCACCAAAATCGATATGTACTGAATTTTCAACATTAGGAAAATAAAATTTAGATATGTACCCTATATTTAATTAAAAATGTATGTGTTTCTTTGGGAAATTGCATTATGTGTCACAGTAGTAATTTCATAAAAGCTTTGTTAATCATGCATGTATTACATTCGCCATTTTCAGTTTTGTTATTTCGAAGACAAAATGGCAATATGATCATACTGTTGACTAAGTCAAGATGGTATATTGGAAATTTCTTGGTACTAATTTTTTCATAAATGTCAAAATATGTAATTGTAATTTGAATATTTTATAATTATGAAATTAGTGTGGAAGTGCAGTAGTGGTAGGATCATATTTCCTGATCAAATGAACCTGACGTCACTCATTTGTATCATGTCTTTCAAATATGACCATGCTACTTCTGCAGTTCATGTTCTTATGATTTAATAACAAACATTATTTCTGGATCATTAATAACAAACATTAATATTTGGACACAGTTATTAGAGAATTATTTCATATTGAAATATATTCTCAAATATTCCAATCCCAATAGACCATTGATTTGTAAATATAAATATATGATCTTTTATTATGATTTTTTTAGCTCACTTTCTATTAATATAAGCCCATATAGTTTCTGTAATTCCCTAGCCTGCTTTGTGTCATGTTTACCCAGGAAATCTTCTGCAATTATTGGGTCAATGAGCATATTTACATCACACCATGACGACGGATTTGTCACGTAGTTTTGATCTCATTTCTAATATTGATGCAAGTGCCAATAAATATTCTAGAAAGTATGTTTAAAATATATCAGTCACAGCAAATAGCATTCATGTAAGCACAAAAATTCAGAATATCTTAATCGAAAATTATCATCAATGTCTATACAAAAGAATAGGTCATTATATTAGTCATAGTTAATAATGTGCTAATTTTAGCAGCTGTATTGATGTGTATTTAAGTTAAATTTTAAGTTAAGTTTTCATCTGGTTATAAACAATGCCTCCCTGAAGCATTATACTAAAAAAACGGTTATCAGTGTATTACCTACGGTCCATACCATACTTGTACAAACAAAATTAATTATGGGCCAGTAGCCCATTTGGACATATTCATTTAGCTGTATATTAAATTATACAACAACTCCATGTATAGGTAGGTACTCTTCAAGAACTTGCAGAATCCTTAGAAGAATGGCACCAGATTACCAAAGCCGATTTCTTTAATTTGGTAGAAAGCTTCCTCACAATATCTGCTAGCTGTTACTTTATTTTATGGAGTGTATAATATATATATATATATTCTCAGTTCGTATGAACTGAGCTCCCAACTGAGCTGCTGGACCAGTTTGTATGTTTGCTTCTACTATATTAGTATTTAATAGTATGGCGATTGAAAATTTACTGTAGCATTGAGCAATTTTGATGAATTTAATTAACCTAAATATTCCATATGACACATTGCCACAACTCCTACATTTCAATGAATTCCTACATTATTATTTGTCTTGCAAGTGTTGTATAAGCACTGTACCAATTTTAAAGTTTGACTTGTTTTGATATGTTGATCTAGCCTTTTGTTATTCATTTGCCTTTGGAATCTAAAACATATTTTTATATGATCTTTGTTTTTCTATATGTGTATGTTACCATGCTTAAGGTCGATTTCATTAGTAACAGCCGAGGGCTGCTAGTCGGCTGAAATATGGGCGATATTAGGGGCATTCTCTGTTGTAGCTTGGAAAATCTTTGATAATATGCCATTGAACAATTATTAACATTTTCGTGTTGATACAGGATTAAGTTCTTAAATGTTATCTACTTACCGGGACTTTACCCCTTTCCTCGAACAAAGATTTTATCTGAATTTAAGCCCAGAGTGTGTGGGCTTAAAAACAGAACATAATCTCGTTTTTAAGCCCATGGGCTTAAAAATCGAGAAGTCACAGTACCTTCAATGCATGAATACATTTGTTTGTGTGTATATGAGTATGTGTGTATAAAAAAGATCACTTGTTGGTTCCAAATTACTGATTTCCCAAAATACGATATAGCTTAATTATGTGAATCTTGCATCAACAATCCTTAATTTGATGTATTAATCTTATGAAATGTACTAGTAGATGCAGGGTAATATTATTTGACAGTGATTGTTGACATATTTGTGCTGGTGCTGTAATAAACGACTTTTCTCTGTGTATTTCATGCTTGATTGTACATGTAATATGTAAATTATCTGATAGTAATCTCAGAAGAAAGGTTTGTGGAAGACAACCACTGACTGCTACTTTTGACAATTAAAAATAAAATCATTGTTTAGAGTGTTGTTTTAATTTCCTGCAAAATTAGACTAAATGTACACGGATTGATTTCAAAACAGCAGTTAATCCTCGTTGCTCATATGGTCAAATAGTTTATGAAAACTACTACTAATTAAATCCATTTCTCATGTTATATCCATGCTTGAAAGCAAGCTTGAAGTGTCACATTTTTACCCTGGATATTGTTTCACAAAACTCTCTGATCTACTATAATAACAATCTCATACATAGCAATCTCTTATACTGTATGGCAATTGTGCACTTGCAAGAGAACTACGGTCTCCCGATTAGAAAATAGATTGGTGTTCCCTCTATCTTTCTTTCTAAATTCCCTTCAGCTCTGTTGTATACATCATGGCGACTAGCTTCAGATTATGCACTTCACCTGTGTCGGGTGTGCATCATGTCTATGGTATCTAATCCAACATGGCTATTCTGTATGAAATGGCATAAACGTAATTCCAAGCTTAGTCAATGACTACTTCATTGCTGAGTAGATAAGGTTACCATTTATGACATTTCATACAGGACAGCTCTGATATCTTGAATTCCAGCTCCTTGCATTCAGGCCATCAGAGTACAAACTTGAACACTTTTCATAAGGTCAGTATGTGTATTGTGAACGATAGCAATGAGGTGATCCAATGATAACAAAGTGAAAAAGAACAAAATGTCGACAACTTCAATACAGAGACATACACACTTGATCTAGACAATAAGTGACATTTACATATAAAGTCGCAATCGCTACTACTGGCCAATCCATTAAATTGGATTAATGATCTCATTATGATTTTGTGAATATCGCCATTGCTATTGTACAGCTGATGACTTCCTAGTTATGAATATCATAACAATGCTTGCAATAGGAAACAGAAGCTGATATACATGACTTGCTATCATAAACAAACATTGTACACGGACGGAATGAATAATGTAAAATACAACAGCGAATAAATACACAAAAGTTCAGGTCTTGACATTTAAAATAAGGAACTACTCTACAAGGCCTATAATGTATGTAATCACTAACATTAGTAGAAGTTACAAGTGAAATTCTGAATCTTCCATCACTATTGGCTAAATTCTTGAAATAACTATTAGATGTACCAATTAAAGTTAGAAAACTTGAATACCCGTAACCCCAAGTTGAAATTTCAATTGTTCAATACTATTCAGATATTGAATTTCAAATCTAATGATCTCACTTTCATAGCTTTTCATTAGTATTATGTATCGACTATATATCACTATCTTATTTGAACTTTTTGACTAGTTCACAAGAAAAATCTTGCAAAAGTTCCATCATTAGTATACTTTCCTTAGCTACTACTATCTGTGGACAGTGACGCCACACCAAGCAGGTATACAGTATCCTAGACTGCTAGTGTTATAGACTAGTGCAAATAGCTGTACCGGTAGTGCAGTTCATAATGTGCCGCGTTCAAACACTCCCCATAATACTGATGTAGTGGCAGAATCTGGTTCATAATGAATAATCGAGTCATTTTTTAGATTTGTTTTTACCCCTATCTAGTACTGTATCTTAGAAATATATCAATATCTGCATAGTTGGTTAATTGGGTAGTTTAAAGCAATATATCCCAGAACCAAATACATGTACAATCATGAAAACGGGTACAAAAACAATTTCTATTACGTAATGTACACATAAATAATTATATTACACAGGTTTACATCTGGGATAATATTTGGCATACAGTCATATCATAACAATTACAGGACAAATCTAAGCAGAGATTCATGGAATAATTCATGAAGAGGAACAAGAATGGCGGTAGTTTCCTGGTCTGCATTCAATACTGTAGTCGAGACTTAAAGGGGGACGTAGACTATTATATGACATAAACCTCAATCTAGGCCAGGACTACCTGTATGACCCTAGCGTAACTTCTGGTAATGTAGGGAAATAACAGAAATAAATACATACTGGTAGTCCTGTTAAACAGGTCATTAGGAATGCCCATTAATATTGTATAAACAATGCTTCAGTAATTTTCTGGTTAAAAATACACAATATACATACCGGTAAATACAGGTAGCTTGTCAGATTTAATTAGTGATCCTGTTCCGATGTAATATAAAATAAATATTATCACATGTTTAAAGATACCAATGTTCCCAAGTTTGGCCAGCAAAAGTAAAATATTAATGTGTGTTGACATAGTTATATCATGTGACAGTTGCGTGAGGAATTCCTTCATCCTTAGCCCGCCTCTTCTCGTCTTCTAGAATCAGTTGCTTCAACTCTGCCGTCCTCTTCTTGTCTATTAACTCCATCTCTCGGACTTTCTGGAAAACAACAACTGTATACTGTAAAGCATAAAACTTTAGCATCATTAAACTTTAGCGAACAATCGATTATTAACCTATTAGTTTCATAAAATATTAACAAGCTCGTTCCTGCTTGGAAAATAATATTCTTCATGAAGTTTATCTTAAATTGCCATTGTGTAACACTGTTGGTAACAAAATGTATCTACAATAACTAATTGCATGCGTATGTACAGTAAATACAGTAAAAATGCAAATACAGTGCATCTATGGAATACTCTTAAAAGATATTAGTGAATGAAATGTTTAACATCTAAGAGCAACTCGTCAAATTCATTGGAAGTTTAATGTTCGCTAACATTTTATGATTTACAGTATTTAGACATCTTGGCATGATGTAATTTCTCACCTATGGCAATTAATTCATCTTCTCAAGGTTTATATGGTGAAGTATAATCAGAAGTGGTTCTCATAAGAAGTCACAATTAGGTGAAAAATTCCAGCAGTAATATCAAATTTCAAAATCATTAATGAACTTTTACCAGAAAATTTGATATATGGAGAATTTAATATGCAACATGTTTGCTTGACAATATAGTTACACACCTGTGAGATTTCTGTTTCTATAATAGTTTTATACTTTGGTCCCTGGCCAAGCGCGATCATTTTCTCCAAGAAATTTCGCCTCTCAGTAACTTCGTCTTGCACTGTTGAGAGAAAACATGCATACTCTCATAATCATTGTCAATAAGAAAAACACAGAAAAATACAAAAAGATCAACCCGTTAAAGGCATACAATCACAGATATGTATGGCCGTGTTTCACTAGTTCTTAGCTACAACTACAAAGTACATTCACTTG
>JAUTBQ010217339.1:0-21011 GCA_032361185.1 Lepetodrilus ovalis | reverse complement strand
CTTTGTTTTTAATTATCCGACTGCAGAAAGAGTTTGCGACATAGGGACTTGAAACTTTCAGGATATGTTAATAATATCATATTTCTCACTTGTGTTGAATTTCATAGTAATATACAAGTTTGTTACCAATTTATTAACCCTTAAAGTTCGGGACGGTTTTTTTTTGGCCACCCGATATATATAGGAAAAAGTGTACATTTTACATTTGGTAAAAGATTTATTTGGTCTGTCACCATAACCTGTGTACTAGATGAGAATTATATGTCTTTTCATTATCCACCATCATATTATGTCACAAAAACTCAACCTGCAATCAGACTTATCTCCCTTGATCTTGGTTAGTCATGATTTTATTTACTGTATCTAATGACGCCGCTTGCCAGTTGTACTCAATTGTCAAAGTCAAGATTTTTATCTCAGTTGACATTAGTTCTCATTTGTGTGAACATTGTTTATTAAATTATTAATACCGGTATGCATCAATTAATTCATGTAAACTTTCTTTGAATTATTGGTCACTTTTAAAAAGTGAATCTTATTCTAGTTCCTAACATGGAAAATGTTCACGGTTTCAATCTAACAAATTTGGGATTTCAATTATGGACATCCATTAACAAATATCCTTGCTGAAGATTGTGTATGGGAGATGAAGGGATTAATTTCACTGAGTGGTTATGTTAATTGGTGAATACCCCTGCCTTTTCCCTGTCCCGGTATGGAGACAATTCCGTGGGCTTCTCTCTGCAGTCACTGATGGACATTCCTGATTCCATCTGAATCCATCTCTGTCCATCTCTGTCCCACACGTCCAATAAAGTCAGGCCCCCCTATCCCCCTGAAAAATAAGCTTAGTGACATTTTAATGCTCTGCTATGGAGAGATGCAACAGTCGCCATGTGGGCAGCATGTGTCGGGTCGTGACCCCAAGGTCAAGCCCACTTGACCTCCTCATTGACCTACGACCCGAGCTGCATTGACCAACCGTTGATTGGCATTTGATGATTGACAGATTGATGAGAAATTGACTTGCCCCCTTTGCAGCGGAGCTATTTTGATTGACATGTGACAATACGGAAGCTTATTAGCAGGGCTTGTAATGGAGACCAATTTGATGTGATATTAACATTCAATAGCACAGTGGTCAGATACTCTGGGGATAGGACCAGATACTAATTGTAGTAATGTGTTTAGATGCATTAGGACGGCATTGTTACATTGTAATGGTCACAATGGGAATTAGGAGTCAAACAAAATATATTGTCTAGTATCAATGTATTATCACAGTTGTCATCGACTGTTTTAAAGATTGTCGAATTTAAAGATGTTTTAATAAGTTGTAAAATTTTATGATTGTGGAACACTAGAATGATTTGATGGAAGTATTAGTATTTTTGTTTGTTCACAAAGTATATTATCATACCACTAATAGAATACTAGTATCTATGCTATTTAGTATCCCTTTTCTAGGTTATGGGTTAATCAAACATTTTTTACTACCTGAGCTGGAGATGCCATGCCATGGTGACTTAAAGTATGTTAGCCTTGATTTTAAATAGCAAAATAGATGCTGTATGAGGAAATGTCTGGTTGGAATAATTTGTTTCTTTGGTAGGCAAAACAATATTCCAGGAAATATATTTATTTTTGCATTAATTACATTATTTTGGGGATTGATTTGAAACACAGCAATGACTAAAATAAAGTAGCATTCCAATGAGGTTGCTTCTCCATTCTGACTTGCGATGATAACTCTGAAATCATTTAATGTGTTTTTGTAGCGATGAAAAAACACTGCGTATTTACTGACTACATTTTCATCACGGTGTAGATTTCGATGTCGGACGGTTATACCTGTGAAATAATACCAATTTTCCGTTTTCACCCGCGTAACAAGAGGTGAGACGGTACGTGTAGGAAATATTAGCCAGCATTCCTGGGTTATCATTGCTTCCACAGATCACTGGAGGAAGTTTTTCTTTTATTTGTTAACCTGACTTTGGACCACAAAAAGCAAGAAAGTCTGCAATGGAAAGCTATAGTGTGATTTGCCAGTATTTATTGATGGCAATCTGTGACTAGTTGACAGATACTGCTAGGATACTGTCTATTACAGTCAACTTGCAGTAGTAATACGCAAGTGTGAGTGGCAATGGACTAAAAAAATAAGCACTATTTGACCTCCATCTCTGCTGTATTAATCATAATCATTCTGTTCTGTATGTGTCATTTCTCGTTGCCTCTTACACAAAAGTTAAACTAGACAAACTTCTAGAACTTCTTTTGGTATATTGCACCTCTTCTTTTTGTTGACATCAGGCTTAGAAGTCTGTTAGTCTGAACATGATCAATACAATATATATTTTGGTTTTGAAAACTTTGATATGATATAAATATATGCATTCATTTAAAGATTGACTGTCATGTTTTTTACGTTCATTGATATATGAACATAAAAACTGATGTGCAAACTGTATGAATCCGCAAAGTGGTTCATATAAAAGTTTGCATATCGGCTTTTACATTCATACCTCGATGAGCATAGTAAATATTACAGTCCATTCTTATAAATAAATTACTCAACAAAAGGATGGAGAATCCTTTGATTTAAAAGTTTTAACATGATGCATCTATGTATTTAGTCAACATTTTAGGAACAGCGCATAAATATTTTCAACAATTATTTACGTCAAGTATAGATGACATCATCTATTATATACGTAACAGTGAAAGACTGACATTTCTCAATCTGAGAAAAGTGATATCGTCACTGTAGTGAAGAGAACAACTTCCGGTACCACTGAATGCTGACTGGAACCTTTGTCAGTTCATCCTATATACTACCACTATTTGATCAATTTGACAGTCACGGTTAATATTGTACCAGTTGTTTGGATTTGTCAATATATTTTTTGACCAATTCAATTGTTGGATCGACAGTAGATTTATTTATTGATGATTATATTGTTGAAATAATATAGGCATTTTGTTCATCATCAAATGAGCTTAGTGTAGATTGAGTCGTAAAGGAAATATGTTATCCATGCATTACAAGCCGATGTCCTTGCAAATTAAATAAAAGTCTTACTGGAGCAGACATACTATTTGTCACTGATTCATATTAATGTGATAGCAGGTAATTAGGCTTATTAAACACATATTTTCAGATGATACAGGTTATGTTCTCTGATATTTTCAGGACTACGTCAGATGTGGTGTCAGCAGTATGGCTAGCACTGATATCATCCTTACAGGTATGTGGCACCCCTAATAACAGTATCCTTATGATAGTGACATCATTCATAACAGAGCTAACTCTCAATACCAACATCCTTATGATAGTGGTACCCTAATATCAGAAACGTTAGTGATACTATGGCAGTGATCGAAATAGAGGGTGTCTTTGGGGTCATTTGAAAATCTGCAATGTTAAAGGTATCTGTGTGACCCCCTGAAAATTGCAGATTTTACCACCATGGAAAATGAACCACTGATTATTTGTTTGAATTTTGAACATTGATGTTTGTATTTCCTTATACAGGGTCCTATGATCGGTCAGTGAGGCTGTTTGACACACGAATGAAGGAAAGTGTGATGACCGTTGATCACGGCTACCCAGTGGAGAGTCTTGTCATGTTTCCTCATGGCAGTATCGTCATGTCCGCAGGTAGGTGCAGGTGACATCTGAGCAGACTTGCAAACAGGCATCTGCATCAATTGAGAAATGTACTTTATTATACACATGTTCTGATAGTGAACATATTGGTCTCCACTATGAATAAGGACATGTGGTTTACGAGGACCTTTAACTATTTTAATATTGAAATTATGTGTTCAAATAAGTGCAGCATTGATTAGACTTTCAGAATAATATATGGTTATTTGCAAATTATTTTTTAAAATGACTATTTCATGTAGACTTCCAGGAACAATTTGCAGTAATTTCATTAAAATAGTTATTGAAAATTTCATCAATTCAAAGTCTTATAGCAATATCATAGTCATTATTTCAGGTCCACTCACTACAATTCAATTGTCCAGTTATTTTTCATAGATATACCTCTGTATAAAATAGTTGCTGGAACATCCTAACAGTATATATGCCAGCACGTCCTGCCTGCTAACATCATCACAAATCATGAACAGTTAATACACCACTTCACACTCATATTAATGTGATACACAATTCCCAATGGATCTGTAGCATCTTCATCCAGTATGAAGCAAATCCCATTTGACATTCTTATCAAATAAAATGGTTATGTAGGTAATCAAAGACCGTATATTTGTTGTAAATCCTGCTAAGAACTGCCCAATTAAAATATTTTTTTTTATTCCCAGCTCAAAGGAAGTTGTTATAGAGTTCCATGGTTTCCGTTTTATGACTAGTATGCCTGTTATAGAAGATGAGCTGCATTAGAAGACCAGTACTGACAGATACTCAACTCGGGATGTCTCGTTCACACATCATTTATCACTTATGTATAATTTTTGCAAGGTTTTCGGGGTAGCATCTATAAGGAATATATGCTAAACTCATTGATGACAAAACTCTGAATCCACACCTCCACACATGTGTAACGCAAAAAAACCCCGAATGGTTCCAACATTGAATCCACATTATAAATGGATTTGCCAAACCCATATCCACGGATATCGCAGCAATGCCAAATTGAAAGGAGGATATACTGATTATTTCCTATTACTCTTGCGAGTTTAATTTGAGCTGATTATGTTCATTTTTTGGCGGCGAAATCACTTTTCAGCGTTGAGCTATCTGTTATATAAATCTCTACCTGGGGTTGAGCTGACCTCCATCTTGATGCACATTGGTGCTTACATCTATAAATGTTCAGTAATTACTCTCATATTGGAGATTATATCTCGTTCCAACTCTTGCCTACCGCAGATAATCATCATATGGTAGCAATACAATTAGATGTCTTCTAAGGGACTTTCTGTATCTCTGAGAAAAGCTATGGTGTAGATTTAGGCGATACAGTGTTTCTCTACTTAATCAATGAAAACAAGAGTTTTGAGGCCTGGGTGGTGCTCCGCTTGTAAGATCACTGTCTATGTAGGAAACTCGACAACTTTGACCGTTAAATTGCTTGAATGTCTTGGGTATGGTGGTACCGTAAAGTGGCATTGATGTATAATGATGCCTGTTGGATGCTGAAATTAATGGTTTACGGTATATGATTAGGGAATGGTTTGAGTTTGTAGACAGTTCAAAATTGATATTCTTTACGTTATCATCTGATCATGGTGAAATAGGTTACTTGGATCAGTTCTTTGGTTAATGAATACACCAACATGAGTAGTAGAAGTTATTAGCATTGGATGATCTATGACAGATTTATAGATTCCGAAATATATTTAGTATTTTGTATGGATATCTTCTGGAGTGGTTTCCTCTTGAAGAAGTGCCTTGACTAAGCCACAGGTATTGCCCTGGCAAGCATTCATAGCTGAGATACATGACCACCCTGCTGGTCGACCTTACCTGTTTATAACATTGTATTTTAATCAGAGCCAGGCTTACAATAATATCCACCAGTCTGCAGAAAATTACAAGAAAATTGCATCATATTAGATTTTGGCAGTACTACCTTGTTTTCAATGTATATTAATGTTGCATGATCTCGTATGATATACTGTTGGATTTATCCGCATTCCAATGTTGGCTCCCATGCACGTGGAATCAGAGTGGGGCTACAACCTTGGCAGTGCTTGAAGTGTAACGAGACATTATCTGGCGCTATTAAGTATTATTAGAGCCCACTGCCGTAATGCCGCCTGAGAGGGTCTGTGGTTTGATGTAATTAAGTTACTATTCGGTTAGCTATCGCTTCTATTTCCTTGGAAGATATCGGAATTACCTTCCTGCTTTCTTGCTAATGTTTTATGAAATCGCTAATTTAATTTAGGTTATCTCAAGCTCATTTAATTTTCAAAAAGTGAATATATGTTGACAGGAATATATTACTTAGGCAGATAAGTTTGCCAAGTCCCTGTACAACATGCCATGCAGTAGTAATAGGAGTTTTATTTCATTAGTTTTGTACTATGTTAGAAATGTTTGAAATGGTCTTTGCAGATGGTGTTTTGGGTGGCCTTTAGTAAAACAATGGTTTGGTGTAGCAACACACTTTATGGTAGAAGTCAGTGTTTGTGGAGAGAAAATGGAAATAAACAGTCTGGAGGGTAAACAACTATGATAAAGTGATGGATAAGTTATAGTGAGTGCAGATACTGTTTGAGATACAACTGATGAAAGTGATACTCTGCCAGTCTATCTACAAATAATCTGCCCCTTCAAAATGTCTATTGCCATTACGGAAAGAATGCTGTGTGATATTTCTACATTAACTGTACCCCAGATTGCACTCAGATGAATGCTGCCTGACCCCCAAGCTTCTAGAAGGGGGGTAGAATGGAAGAGCCAGGAGGGGTAAGGGGTAGAATGTGAACGGCATGGAATGCCTGGAGACGGAACATTGAGCCAGATGTATCCGAGGAAATATGCATGCTTATCAATCTAATGCAATTGACGCTTCCTGGCCGAAATATACGGCATCGGATTTCAGTTGTGGTATGCCACGGTCAATTGTATTATTGGTGTTATTGCCTTGCTTGTTGGCATCGGTTGTCTGCAGTGAATACATGGATGGCACCAGTGACCAGCGCTGTGCTTATTTATGTGAGCACTGCATTAATGGAGGGTAGATCCTAGGATAAGCTTTAAGCAATGTAGAATCAATTACCCCCAAGCCAGACCGCTGCCTCTGTGGAAATCTCGGTAAATCAAACTTGAGGAACTTTTGACAATTGGTCGTGTTCAGGGGTGTCAAATCTAGACTGATGGTTTGGACTGAAAACTGATTGTTCTGGAGGAAGAGAATTATTTTCCATACATGCCTGACTCTGGCGGTTTTCTTTCTTTGTGGGAAATCACAGTCTTGATTATGAAGATGGGGGAAATTTACAATGATGAATATAAATATAAAAAGGGATTTGGTTCAGATGTATACAATCCAAACAAAGTTGTCTGAAATTTCAAAGCTAACCAGTTTTATTACGTTTCAAAATATGTTCTTTTAACTACAAGTTATCACATATTCAGCAATGTGTGTATGTATTTATCATGTTTATTCAAACATTCATCCCTACAACATACACAATATTGTTTTTACTTCTTTACGCATGTACAAAAGTTATTTTTTTTTTTTTTTTTTTTTTGATGCAGCATTTAGAAAAATGTTATTACTTCTGTCTACAATATGTATAAGAATGTTTTCCCTTCTTTTTATATCATGTATGAAAATGCTTATGTTACGTATCTTATTGTTGGGATATGTGATCTATTTCCGCATTATTTCTGCGATTGCCTTTGTATTCTTTTTCAGCTATATAATATTTTAGGCATACTATTTTTACACGAGTAATAATCACACATTTTTATTGCATATGAAGGCCTGATGGTTGAAAAAAATATTATTTTCTTGGTTATGTTAATATGCTAACAATCTACTGTAGTTGACATGTCTTCCTATCAATTGATGTGACTTCCCATCTCACCGGTCAACACAGTAAGACAAATCATCGGCAAATCAGGTGTAAGAAATGAAGTATCAATTTAATATTTATTGTAATTGTTAATGAAAGCCAGCAATCTCATTAAATCATATTCTTTTAAAATTGCTTATATATTATTCTGTGTGAAAATATGAGTCGATTGTAACTAATAGCTACACTAGCATGGGCGCATTGCTTTATCAAGATCTTTTATTTTTGCATCAGGAATGTGGAATTTTAACTGGTAAAATATTGATACCAGCTATTGATACAACCTCTCAAAGTTAACTCAATTTAACTCAAAGTTAACACAAATACAGTTACTCAGCGTTTTATAGAAAAGGATGGATTAGTTTTGCACGCACAAAAAAGTATCCTAGATTGTGTTTTATCACTGTTTTGAAATGGATTCAATTTATATGGTAGAGTTAATATTTATCGTTGCTGTCATCATAACTTCTGCTCGTGATAAAAAGATATGAAATCATATATAGTATTTCATGATTTTAGAAGTTTATTTCACTACAAGATGTTGTAATTATTTTTGGCTAAAAGGGTACAGATGAATTTAGAAGGTTCTCATTTGTAAAAACAATTATTACCAATAGTCCTTAATGGATTTTCACCCACTGGTTTGGTGAATATTTGTTTAGATAAAACTATTGCGATTAAGCAATTGTTTGCGTCCTTGCATCTCATTTTAGCTCACTTGACTCAAAGACCAGTACCAATGGTGGAAGTAATAATTAACAACGACTTAATAATAATAACAATAATAATAATATCAGGTATATTGTGAATTGCCAAATTCAACTTTGAAAGCATGCTCAGAGCACTACTTTTGATCCATGTTTCTACAAATGGTAGAGCCAAGCATACAGTTTCTCAGTATTCCACAGGAGTACTGTAATACTAGAAGGCTAGAGCATAGGCCCAAAGTGTGGAAGATCACGGCTTCGATGCCAGGTCGTGTCATACCAAAAGACATTAAAAGATGGTGCTTGTTGTTCCCCTGGTTGGCGCTCAGCATTAATGGGGTAAAGCAAGGACCGGTCAGCTCGGAGTCAGTATACTGTGTCTGAGTGAGGTATCCATGTTCCATCTGCGGAATGGTATTCTAAGTGAACTAGCACAATTAAAACTGGGGAGAAATCCGGACTAGTCAGGCAATACATTTGTATGCAAGCCATGATATGAGTGAAAACAATCTTGAAAGTGGCTTTAAACCCCAAATCAATCAATCAACTAAAAGAGAAATTTTCAATGGTTGCACCAGATCCAGGTGGTTTGAAGTTTAAGATTACTTGTGCTATTATTTCCCTGCTATTAGTATTAACAGCAGATTGAGATGAAACTTACGGACTATTGTACTGATTATTGTACATGTACAGTGCCCCCTCGATATAACGCGGTCCCATGCACCGCAGATTCGGATATAGCGCAGGGTTAGACGTAAATCCCATTTTTCCTCTCATTTTTCCCCCATACTATCATATAAGGCGGGTACTATAACGTGGGGGGTATGTCATGGACCCCAACTCCAGCGTTATATCGAGGGGACACTGTATATGGGTGAAAGATTCCTACGTTCATGATAGGAATAAAACATTGTAGGTGAGCTACATTAGCTTTCTTTCTCATCATTTGATATTGAAAGCTAGGCTGGTTTGGCTGTCGTTGATGATCACTTCTATTAAGATGGCATGTAATAGCTTTTGAATGTACTTTTTATCAAGTAGTTCACATGAAACATTATCTATTTTTTATTCATCACAAATTACATTTACACTATTTACACTTACATCTCGCCTTTTTCATTAGAATAGCTTTAGGTTTCTACTTCATCATGTGATATATCTGAGATATACATATGTTAATGAACCCTATAATCTTGATTTAGGTTAATATCAATTTTGCTGATTTTGCTTAAATGGGTTTTGTTAGTCATTTTGCAGTTATAAGGTGATTATTGGCATATTTTCATTTTGTATATGTTAATATAAATAATTACACAGATATGGCCAAATATATTTATAATGATGTTATACAAGCTAATCTATTTATTAGCAACTTTACATCTTGACTGAAAGCATTTTATATTTTTCCATTGCATTTGGAATAGGAAGTCAATTAGCTCAAGCTAAAATTAAGTGTTTTGAAAATTTAGTTTATAAGCAAATGTTAGTAAATCTATCCCAGCAAGAGGCTGTATAAAATGTATATATATCGACATTGTAAGGGATAGTTAGCATTTGTCAAGCCAGCTTCCTCCCGACAATGTCTTTCACAGACTTATTGATGTGGCCCATTGAGAAAAACCATGATTATTGGCCATAAACTGTGAAGGAAACCCATGCGGATAGAATGGGCTTCCACCAATCTGCATCTATAGATAGACACAGTCTAAACAGTACAAAGCCAGGGCAGTTGATATAAGACTATCATCCTAGCAAATCAACGTATCACATGGCAACACACAGGCCGTTTTCGCATCCCTCAGAAGTTTATAATACGAAAATTTATATCACCTTTACGGCTAAATTCAACAAAGAGAAAGAAAGAGGTGCTGGTAGAGCACTTATACTGGGATCTATCACAGATCATAAATATAAATGAATCATAAAGGCTTCCCCCCTATCTGAGGGCTTCCGACCCAGGCTTGATGCAAGCTAAAGGATGGGGCATATTAGACAGTACCGTTTGATATCAGATGTTATGAGGGGAAGAGCCAGTTTTACGGTCCAAGCAACTATTAAATACTTATAGGTAAATGAATTTCATATGATTGGAAGGGTTCTGACCTGGCTTAGGAGCGGGGATGAAGCAGACAAACATACACTGTAGTTTGGTGTAGCATGCATGTAGGATTCCTCTAATGTAGCAGTAATCTTGGCTTGTATGCAAGATGTTCATCTTAGAGATGGCCTATGATTCCATTATGAGATGGTTCCTACAAACCAATCCAGACTTTGCTTTGAAGAAAGGTCTATGTTATTGTTATTGAATTTTATATATTTTTTTGTCTTAAATGAAACACTTATTTTGAGAACACAACAACAAAAATATTTCAGTGATAAGTGAGTACATGTGTACCTAAACGAAATACGTCTTAATTTCTGAGAAAAGAAAATTTTGGAATTTAAAATGCCAATTTAGCCTTCAGCATGTGCAGGGTTGAAGTGATAGATATTGCCGAGATATCTCAATATTGTAGTACTGGAACATACAAGCATGCTACCAGCAACTGTTATCAGAGGTACAGTGGTACTACTATCAGAGGTACAGTGGTACTACTATCAGAGGTACAGTGGTACTACTATCAGAGGTACAGTGGTACTACAAGCAGTCTTTGACCATGTTGATTCCAGAGCCACATCATATTACTATTTTATTCGTGTTCATTCCCCCCTGGTGTTCCCAGGAGCTATGTTTTCCTAGTGACCCTAGTCGGAGGTCTGTGAAAAAAACACCTACATTAGACCTTGTCTGATAAACCGCTAACAGCAAAGCGCCCAAATAGTTCAGTCTGATGACTGCTTTTAATAAAACTCAGGATGTCCGCATGAAAAATGTAATTTATTTTTGCTGTTTTGATGGAATGATATTACAGTTTGAGTGTATCAGAGCTACAGGCTGCAGCCCCCCTCTGGACTCCTATCAAGTACATTTGGCATAATTCCTCTCCAACTCTGGCCTATAAAAGCTGGTATGGTAATTGACACAGACTTTGTCAGCTATCATGTTTCGATCCTGTTTTGGAGAGTGAATATTGAAGTTGATGTTGTGTGTAATGGATGTGTAATTGATTCAAGATAGAAACAGGCGTAGGTAGAATGCCCTGGGAGATTGATTTACATATACAGTGTATCTAGATACATGGCTCAGTATTCTGTAATTAGTAATCTAACTGTAGGTCAAACACCAAGTTACGATTCCACTGATAATGCTACAATGCTTAGCCATTAAGGGCTTGATTCTCCCTTTGTCTACAATGTTTGGTCATATAAAGGGCTTGATTCCCGGGATTCCCCTTTGTCTATTTGTCTACAATGATTGTTTATATATAGGGCTTGATTCCACATTTGTCTACAATTTTTGGCAATATAAAAGGCTTGATTGTCTACAGTTTGGCCATATAATGGGCTTAATTCCATACTTGTCTACAATTGTTGGCCTTATTATGGGCTTATTTCCACATTTATCTAATGCTTGGTCATATTAAAGGCTAGATTCCACATTTACCTACAAAGGCTTGAGTCCACATTTGTCTACATTACTTGCCTTATTAAAGGCTTGGCTTGAGTCCACATTTGTCTACATTACTTGGCCTTATTAAGGGCTTGGCTTGAGTCCACATTTGTCTACATTACTTGGCGTTATTAAGGGCTTGGCTTGAGTCCACATTTGTCTACATTACTTGCCTTATTAAGGGCTTGGCTTGAGTCCACATTTGTCTACATTACTTGGCCTTGATAATACCTATCGCTACAATACTTGGCCCTATTCATGGGCTTGAACCCATTTACAATGCTAACATGCCTGGCCAAATAAAGGGCTTGTGTTTTTTCTCTCAATCTAATTACACTACTCTAAATATATCCTTTCTCTGCTACCTCTGGTTAATTCAAACTTTGGTCATGCAAGCAAGCATTCATGTGTGCTTACCCATATTGCAGTTAGTAGCTTAATTGAGTTTGTGATATAAATTCTTACATTTTATAACCAGCACACCACATTTATATTATGTTTCCATCTTGCTTAATTATAGAAGTGTCTGCATTTTATGTCTATTTTATTAGACGTTGCTATATTAACATGTGTGAGGTTGATGTGTGTTCTGTACATTTGGCAAGTGTGTGTACACATATAGGATAACACTTTTAGCCATACCTGATTCTTTTTTTTGCCTGATTTTAATAAAGAAATTCAGAATGTTTCATTCGAGCATATAGCTAGTGCAAACTGAACTGGGGTTAATTTAATTCCTGTTAGGTTGTGTTAGTATTAAACACTTTAAAATATGTTACAAATTTGCGTTTTATTTTAAAATATGTTAATACCATAGTATCCTCCTTTCCTGAAACAATCCTGCTAAGATATTGCCTGTAAACAACTATAGTATTGTTTTCATGCATATAGAAACTACATGTAGTCAATCCAAAAGACAAATGTCAGTAAGTCAACTGTAGTTTAACTAGTATGGTTGGTGTTAATGACAATAAGCATGCTCTCCTCACAGCAATAACACATCAGATAATATCTTTCTGGATTATGCACTGTCACATTATGGGGGCTTTCTTGTGTTCAAGCATGAGCAATTTCATTGGTTCCATAAATAGAATTATAGACAATCAGAAAGGTCATCTCCCAACACGTGACAAAGGTGTCTGTGCCCAATGGTTGTGTCGTGCTGCAATGCTCGTTTATTTTTGCTGTTTTGATGGAATGATATTACAGTGTGAGTGTATCAGAGCTACAGGAACCAGTACCCCTCCAGTCCCCATCTGCAACAGTCTAAGAAAGATGGATGGATAACTCTGTGTCTTTACAAAGTTGGGGTGTGTAGAGTTATCTTCCCCTAATGTGTAACAGCTGTTATACATCCAAACTTCCACTATGTCAACTGTTTTCACTAGTGTTGTTCCGATTAATCGATTTTGTCGGGTTGGTCTTGTGTATTGATCAACAGATCGATCACAAACTCTATGATCGATCATTATATGATTGAAAATGGCATTACATGTAAAAGTAATGTTTCATTGTAGTAGAATAAATCCTATGCTACTTACCATGATTACTATTAATCTGTTGTATATATTTTATACTAGATGCTCTGCATGTGTTTGAAAATAACACAGCCTTCAGAGTAAATGATTTATTTTACATAAAAGATACTGCAACAATAATGAAGACGAATAATATGGAAATACACAATCAACTTAATCAATTATACAGCAGTGGAGGGAGATAGGGTGGGGGTAGGATTGTTCCTGAAATCCTATAGATGTGTGGTCTTATGATCAATCATTAATCGATCATCGGTTGGTTGTATGAAGTGATGATCAATCATGAAATTTTAACCAATTCCCAACATTAGTATTTATTCATTCATTCATTCTCGTCGCAAATGAGTGAAAGATTCCCACAACTCCATAATCATTCACTCACCCATTCATTTATTCATTAAAAAAAGTAATTTATTGTATTATTTTTTGTTTCTAGAGAGGGCAGCCTTATCGTTGAGCTGTTGATAGTTTTGAAGAAGACCCCTGTAACAGAGATCAATCCCAACGTTACCATTACCTTTATGGAGACAATGTACAAGGTAGCTATCCAGTCGGTCAAACAGCTGTACATCGACAACCCCAACCGCACATCATCCTCAGACTTCCAGATCGACGAGGATGCCCAAATGGAGTTCACCGCCATCTATAAACCCACAAAGTGTGAATCTGCCATTACGGAAGTCGTTCCCTGGTGTGATGCAGCGCTGAGGATGTTTGTGTCCCAGTCTCGGAATAAGCAGAAAGGTGAAGACTATTGCAAGTGAGTTGATGTTGATGTCTAAAACTGGTTATATGCAGCTATCCTTATAAGTGTATTTCTGTGGTGGTCTAGAGCTGAGGCGCGTTCAAGCTGCACTACATATGTAGTTTTTAGTTTAAACATATCTTATTCAAGATGAAATGGATATGTTGAAGAATATTGTTTTGTATAATATTTCCCCACAAATAATGAGTATTAATGCATATATTGTTTTGTATAGCATTGTGAATCTGCAGCGGTTAATACTAACATTTTGGAGCACTAGTCCTGATAATGATAACATATAGTAAAAGCCCAATGAATCCTAAATTTCTACTAGTCCTTAGGATACCTTTAGCATTGTGCATTTTCGCTTTTGCTACAGGACTAGTGCTAGTATTAACTCCTACATTACATAACATGACACAAACACAATGTCCTTTTCGACATGGCAGAAATATGATGCCCTTTTTGGACACAACATGACATGACACAAACGTGATGACCTCTTTGACATGACACAAACACAATTATCTCTTTGATATGATGCAAATGTAAGGTCCTCTTTGACATGAGATGAACACAATGTCCTCTTTGACAAGACACAAACATAATGTCGTCTTTGACATGACACAATAATCCTCTTAGACATGACAAAATGACGTCCTGTTTGACCATGTGCACTTATTCCTATTTCCAGGTTAACCGTGGAGGAACATCTGTGGTTTTATGCTCAGCTGAAGGGAATGAAATCTGCAGACATCAAGGAAGAGACAGATAAGTACGTATAGGATCAGCACATATGCATGTGTTTCATTTAGGGAAATGTCCATGTTGGAAATGCTGCAAAATATGCAAGAAAGAGACAGAAGCAGAGATAGCTCTGGGTACTTTCACAACTATAAAATGTTTGATGTCGCCGAGCTCATAACTGACTGTGCTAACATGCTAATTGCCTATAACTTTGAAATTTTTGATTTTGGAAATTATCCCGGGTGAGCCATGTCAGTCATATCGTGGAAAGGTGCCATAGCACACTATGATTTCAACTCGCCGAGATGACGTAGAGAGCTGGCTTGCCAAGCTTTGTTCATTGCCTGCTACAAGCTTAACCATTTCTCTGCTGTATTATTGGACAGAATGATAAAAGACCTCGATCTTCCTGACAAGAGGAAGAAGATGGTGGACTCGCTGTCTGGCGGAATGCAGAGGAAGCTGTCGGTCGCCATCGCGTTCATTGGCGGGTCACGCACCATCATCCTGGACGAACCGACTGCTGGTATTGACCCCTACGCACGCAGAGCCATCTGGGAACTGCTCATGCACTACAAACAAGGTAGGTAACTCTGGCTTGTCTATTCTATGTGAATGAGTGAGTGATTATGGAGTTTAATATTGCTGTGGGAATCGTTCACCCATTTGCAATGACATCTATTCTAGGTCATATGCTTATTATCGTTATGAAATTGAAATATAGTAAATTCATAATTTTCTCTGAGAAATCTCCATGATTTTCTGAGATAAATTTATCTCAAGATATTTGTGTTATACTTTGAAATACCTACATGATTTTCTTTGGCAGGAATTTATCAACACAATTTTCTTTTGAGAAATATATTTCAATTTTCATAAAACATTATTTGTTCCCATGAGAATCTTTTTAATGCCATTATATATTTCCATGACATAATTTGGGAAATCTATCACCATAATTTTCATTGAGAAATGTATCTCCATTATTTCCTACATGCTTCCTCAAGCCATGTTATCCTGTTGGCAGACCGCACCATCATCCTGTCCACCCACCACATGGACGAGGCGGACATCCTCAGCGACCGCGTGGCCATCATCTCCAACGGTCAGCTCAAGTGCTGCGGGTCCTCCATCTTCCTCAAGAACAGCATCGGGGAGGGCTACCATCTGACCGTGGTGAAGGAGGAGGCCACTGAGGCCAACCAGGAACCAGGTACCATTGATTACACTGGACATGCGAGTAATTTTAAAGTACCAAATTTATTACACTGCCCCCTCGATATAACATAGTCCGATACACAGCGGATTCAGATATAAGGCAGGGTCAGATGTTGGATCCCATTTTTATTTTCATTATTTCCCTGTAATATCGTATAAGGCGGGTACTATAATGCAGGGGGTATGTCATGGATCCCAACTTCAGCGTTATATCGAGGGGACACTATATTATGATATTAAATAATGACAATAATATTTATGATGTACCTATCCCACTGTTTAGATAGTTTTGAGACGCTATTGCAGCTTAACCCTCTCCCTGCTGGATTAGGCACAGACACTGCTGTTTAGCATGGAGAGGGTTAAGCATGTGAGATTTGAATGTTACAAGTATGGATAGAGTCTACTACTGTGGATTAATTTTGTCCAGAAACAGGAGACGAAATACAAGGAGATACAGTTCAACACCCTCCTGCAAGACTTATCTCCCCTTGCAAGGAGGCCACGGTCACCGAGTACATCCAGAAGTATGTACGGTCCGTGTACCTGGTGGCCGAGTCCAAGCGCGAGCTCCAGTACATCTTGCCATTTGAGGAGGCCAGGAAGAGGAACTTCGAGAAGCTCTTCCAAGCTCTGGACAACGACATGAGCAGCATTCACGTCTGCAGCTACGGTGTGCGCGACACGACCTTGGAGGAGGTCTTCCTCAAGGTCACGGAGGCTGCTGGACAAGAGGAAGAAAGTAAGAAAAAGGAGTCAATTTATTAATATGGATATCTTTCTAACTAAAAAGGGCATAAGTAATATTACGCTGCACATGCCTGTCTTTGAAAATCACGTGCTTCAAAAGCAAAATCAGGATTGGTATTCCTGTGGTTCTCTTTCATAAGAAGTGAGCATGTTTTGTTAGTTTAGAAATATATCTCTGGATGCTCTCAACAGTATAATTTGAAATTTTCATTTCATGAATTGTAAAATGATGTTTGCTTTACACCACCAGGTCGCGAGGAGGAGATGATGAAACAACAGGAAACCGCTGATCCTTCAGATGAACCTGTCACTTCTAATCTGGCCAATCAGAATGCAGCATCACTGTCAGACCTCCTTGATGTACCCGAGAGCAGCCAATCAGAGGTGGAGTTGGGAGCTGTGGGCGTCACCAATCCATCAATCAACGACGTGCTGGAGCTAGGAGACATAGCAGAAGCAGCAGGGGGCGGAGACGCAGACAGGCCAGCAGCCAATCGGTGGACAGCAAATAAGACAGTGCGGAACATCGGAGTCTACACTGGACCAAGTGAGCTAATACTGCATCAGCACATTGTTTCTGTACAATATCAAGTTTTTATCAAACGTCAGGCTTCTCAGTGGTAGTGAACTTGTTATGAATATTATCCTGCATATTAGCTCTGCGCTAAAAACAAATGTGGAACCATTTTTGAAATATTTTTGTAGAAATTTACTTTAAGGTTAGAAATTTATTTTATGGTAACTAACCACTTCACGCTTTACTTTAAAATCTAACGACAACCAACAGAAGTTGAATAATATATGTCTGCAGATCATTTATCCCATTTAGCCAGGGATTGACTTTGTGGTATCATGTGCTGTTTCTAGAAATTTGTATTTCGCTAAATACTTAGTTTTATTAACTTAATCTAACATACTCCATCCTTTGCTATTAAGTCAAGTGATATCTAATAGTATTGGGAATCTGTTGGGATTTCCTAATCGGTTACTAATGGATGGACTAATCACATTTCACATATTTAACAAATCTCCAGGTGGTGTATATCTAGAGACATCTAACCGAAATTTCAATATTTCTGCAGGTCAAGACGACCCACCTCGAATCCTCCTTGAAGGTCGAGGCAGCCATGTTCTAAGCAAAAAATTCCTGCTCTTCAACCACTTTCGAGCCGTGATCATCAAGCGCTTCCACTACATCACCCGCAACTGGCGCAGCTTGTTCTCCCAGATCATCCTGCCTGCCGTCTTCGTCGCCATAGCGATGACCGTGGCCCTAGCGGCGCCCTCTGTCGATGACCTCCCTCCCATCAGACTCAGTACAGCCCAGTATTTCAACGTCACGCAGCCCCGAGGCAACTTCATCCCGTTCACCAACGAACGGATGACGCCTCCGGGGCCGAGGGCACCCGATGATGACGCGGGCGCCGAGGATCTGATCCGGACGTTCTTTCTTCCATCGGGCATCGGAGCCACGTGCGTGCTGCAGCATCCGTTTAACAATCCCTTTGACGCCGACATGCTCAAACACAGGAATTACAGCCATAAGACGTACGAGCTACTGTCGCGGTACTACGAGCCCGAGTGTCGGAAAGTATTCGCCCACGGGATACACCTCGAGAGTTACCTCCCCCCGGAGACCCACATCCAGCCGAACCAGGGACATCGGGTGCCTATCCTTGACTATGAGAACACGTCCACTAAAGTTCCTATCGGTTGGTATCTTAGTCATTGTTGATTTCTTTTTGTTGTCTTGAATACTTAGCGCCATGCTATCTTTCTTTATCACCAACACTCCAGGCTAATTCACATGAATAATACCTGTCCTGGGCAGGCGGTCGATCGTTACTGTCCATTACTGACACTGGAAGTTGGTATTTCGAGAATGTGTGGGAGTATCTGGGACATTAATTAAGTACATTTTTCATTAAATAAATTTAAGTTGAAGATTACAGTTGTCCTAATTGTAATGTTCTTTTTAAATGACGGGGCAGTGAGTAATTGTGGCTTAGAACCCCTTTAACCCTCTCCATGCTGGATTAGACAACCCCTTTAACCCTCTCCATGCTGGATTAGACTCGGGCCTTGATTTTTAGGGCATCTCCAGTTGCCTCCAGCATGGAGAGTATTAACTAAGGTCAGCCGGTGCTCGCAGGTCTAGTGCAACATTCAGCGCTACGGATGTTGCGGGTTTCCTCCTGCCCGAAACTGACAAGTCGTGATGTTAGTGAAAGATTCTAGAAAGCGACTCTAAATCCCCACTACCAAACAAATAAATAAAATAAAATAACTAAGGAACATGTCACAATATTGATGATGATGATGATGATGATGATGATGATGATGATGTAAAAAATAATAATTCCATTTTAATGTACTAAAACTCCACACATAGGTGTGCTTAAAGAGCTTATTAAATGGAAATATTAATAATAACAATAATTATGACATACTAATACCAGCCGGTGCTTACAGGTTTACCGCAACATTCAGCACTACGGATGTTGTGGGTTTCCTCATGCCCTAAAACTGACAAGTCATGATAGTAGTGAAAGATTCTAGAAAGCGACTCTAAACCCCAATAAAAAAAAAAAATTTAAAACAAAAATTTAAAAGTTCCATTCACTAGATTTAATCTGCACTATAAAGAAATGCATTTTATCTGTACCACGAACATGTATTTTTGAGAAATTAAAAAACATTAATTTTGTTCGCCCTCTCAGACCCCAGCTACTCGCCGACACACTTCTACCCACACTGCCAGTGTCGCAGCGACAAGACCGGCTTCAAGTGCAGCAAGAACCACGCAGAGGCCCCAAAGTTCCGCGTGGTGACTCAGGACATCCTCCAGAACATCACGGGACAGAGGACTCGGGACTATATCCTGTACACCACACAGGACTACAGGAGACACAGGTCGGGACATGACGGGACATGCACTCAGCCAAATTAGTTAAGGGGCAGAAGATTATTTTGTGGGAAAGCTTTCTACCTAATTTTGGGACTTGGCTTGAGGAATCTGGTGCCATTCTTCTTCTATTGAGTCTGCAAGTTCTTGAAAAGTACCTGGAGCCTGTAGATATTGGAACTTCTTTGGTGTTAAAATAATGTGAATTTAACTAGTGGTTCGGAAACCCAAATTAAACTTTAAAAAAACCCAGTCTGTGTTCACTTTTACTTCTCTTTGCTGTAAACTGATGTAAACTAATTTAAGTTTAAAAATTGACAAAGTACCTAATGACTAGCTATAATATTGAAGACCATTATCTTTCAGATATGGTGTGCTGTCATTTGGCTTGGAGCAGAGGTACGTTCCCAAGAACTTTGGCAAGTCCGCACCAACGATCTTCCGGAAACTGGCTGTCCGTAGTGCAGCTAAGGTGAGATTACTGAATTAGTTATACTGCTTGCTGGACAACTTATTATTTATTCCGATTCCAACATGCTACTAAATGAACAACTTATTATTTTAATACCTTTTGCAACATGCCGATTCCTGAGCAGCTTAATATTTATCTTATTATCAACATACTGCTAGTTAGACAACTAATTATTTATTTGGATTTACAACAACCTGCTCTCTGAACAACTTATTATTTATGCTGATAACTAGAAACCTTATCATTAATGCTGTTTTCCACCTGGTGTTATCCGAACAACTTATTATTTATATTTTTGGAAAAATTGTCCTTTATTGGAAAGATTGGAACTATAGTAATTTTGTCATTGTAATTGTGGTGCTATTTGTTTTTCTTCTAGCTGTGGTTCAACCACAAAGGTTACCATTCAATGGCAGTTTACCTGAACACAGTCAACAACGCCATTCTCCGTGCTAACATGCCGGCCAGCAAGGGAAATCCTGCAGCATTTGGTAATTAAATTTGATAAAACTTGTGGCTGCAAAATGTCATACAGTCAGGCCCCGAGATTACGAAACTTTCTTGAGTACAATTTCATGCTCAAGTCAGAGTTTTGTTCATAAATACCCATATAAAATTTGAGCTTGAGCATGAAATCGTACTCAGAAAGTTTTGTAATCTCGGCCCCAGACCCCATTGTACTGGACTCTTCCATTTTCGTTAAGATCTGAACGAAAGCGAAGCAACTGGATTGTCGGATCAATCATTTATCAGGAAATCTGTATTGGTAAAACGTTGACCGGTAAGCAGAGAAACTGTTATTACAGGGTCCAA
>JAUTBQ010217228.1:0-21031 GCA_032361185.1 Lepetodrilus ovalis | reverse complement strand
CATTTCTGACGCGATATTGATAGGATGCACTGTCTGTAGAGTGGCACTACAGTTATCATCATTGGTCTGTCAGTACCGGCCGATGCTCGCAGGTATACTGCGACATTCAGCGCTACGGATGTTGTGGGTTTCCACCTGCTCTAAACTGACAACTCGTGATATTAGTGAAAGATTCTAGAAAGCGACTCTAAACCAGATTTCAATTAAATAGATAGAGGGTGATTCGAGTACAGACTGATACTTCTTTAAGTGAAACCTGTAACCATGAGGACTAATGCTAGAGATATAGCACACGCATGATGCGTCTTTTAGTTCAAAGCTAGAATTGGAGGATAAAAGATAGAGGTAACTGCTGACAATATACAGAGCAAACGTTACGTATATCAATGCTAGATACAAGAAGAAGACTACATACAGCATTACAGATGCTTCTTTGAGTTTATTGCTAAAACTGGACTAATGATAGAGCTAGTCGCAAACACTATACTGAGAAGCAATACATTATATCGTATGCTAGTAGTAAGAGAGCAGATACAGGGGCATGAGTACATAGTGATGCTTCTATAAGTTCCCGGCTAGAATAAACGATTACTATCGACATTATAAGTAAGGGTATGTACATGTATGGAGGATCCCAGAAGTTTTGGAATAAATATTGTTTATAAAAAAAAAATATTATATTAAAAATAATAAAATGGAAGAAGCGTAAAACCGATAATTGTGTTAGATATATACTTAAAGCATAAGTGGAGAGGACACACATGCTACTGAAATTACATTACACTAATTGCATACTTTTGCATTGCTTAACACTGTCAATATGATTAGTACATCTTAGTTCGATTCCAGTACTTTCAAAAAATAATAAATAAACCCAGCGAAAACGAACCAATTGTAAGGGGAATTAATATTTGCGAATTGTATTTGCTAATTCTTTCAAAATAATTTCATCATAACCATAATGAATACATTCATATTGATACTCCAAATCTCACCGCAATTCTCAATATCTCCACCCCCACTCTCTCTCTCTCTCTCTCTCTCTCTCTCTCTCTCTCTCTCTCTCTCACACACACACACGCGCGCGAACATATTATTTGTATTTTGTTATATATCATATAAAACCAATGATGCAGGCTTTATCAAATTTATAGACCCTGAAGATGTTGAATAGTCTGAGGAAACCTAGCCCGTACGCCTTTAAATCAGAGACATTCGCACAGACAATTGTACGCATTTCCGCTGGAAATTAATAGCACACGAACATGGCACCTGCTGCATAGTCGCACTTAAAGGCGCAATTCCTACAAAGATGGCTGCGCTTCTAATTAGGCGAACGATGTCCAGGAAATGCCATCAATCATGTCAGTGATGAAGGTCCGCACTAGCATTTACGCTGTCCGGCAGACACCCGAGGGAATGTGTTGATTAAGTCTACGTTGTGTATCTATGAATACCTGTACATGCAGTGTATAGATCGTACATTGTAATTCCGAATCTCAAATAGTTACTGTCTACTAGGGCTGAAGACTTTGGATTATAAGAATTACACTTTACATCCGGAAGTAATTTCAATGTTCGCAGAAGTTACATTTCTGACGCGATATTGATAGGATGCACTGTGTAGAGTGGCACTACAGTTATCATCCTTGGTCTGTCAGTACCAGCCGGTGTTCGCAGGTTTACTGCAACATTCAGTGCTACGGATGTTGTAGGTTTCCTCCTGCCCTAAACTGACAAGGCGTGACGTTAGTGAAAGATTCAAGAAAGCGATTATAAACACGATTAAAATTAAATTAAATTAAAAAACAATTTAACAAATTCTCAATACGACATTAGTACCATATTCGTTTCCAACATTAAATATGAATGTTTGCCTTTTCAAAAATTGTAGACATTATTAATGGAACTAATAACGAAACACTATTACATACGGTAATAATTTTGATATAACATAAAAGACAGATTTAAATGCTGTAATTCGTTAAAACAAACCCAATACAATTGGCATAAGTGTGTTCCAACCATTGGTAGGCAATGTACTCATTAGTAGCAATATGTTCCAAAGACTGATATCAATGACAATGTATTTCCAATTGTGATCATGTTACATTCCTTCATGAAATGAATCCCTTCCAGTCTTGGAAAACAATCCTTCCTCTCCCATTATGGTTAGAGGACCAGACTATTGCATCTCTCAACCGACTAATACCATTGAAAGCGTACATCTATCTATCTCCAAACTGAAACATAAAAATGCAGTCTCCACTGTAGCTTGCGATGATGTACAACAGATAAATCTAGATTCGACATTTTGAGACTTGTTCGGACTTACGCTTCTTTGGCTGGGAGAAAAAGAAAGATAATTTCACCCCTAGTGACCTACTCCCAATCTTCCTTCATTACACAATTTATTGCAAAGCTTCTGAATCCTACGAAGGTTAATTAAGAGGACCCTTGTATCACCCTACTTTTTGTCCCGCAACAAATCAAAATAATTGATGTAAACCACTACGTCTAACTCCTAACTGTCTGCAGGGTTCGATTTGAAGCGGCGTTCTAGTTCCTGGAGGTGTTGTTAAGGACGTTATAGGAATTGCCTTAACTGCCATTGTAGACGAGTATAGTTCTATGGAACCTACCGCAGATTACAGACGGATGCTCCAGCGCCAAAAACTCACTGCGACGTACGGACATTGCTGTTCGACATGTACTTTAATAATGCGCTTATTTATATTGCGCCAAATCCATGCTCGAAAGCTGCTCGTATAAGATGCATTAGCAGCCGGGTCAATGGATATATGTGCACTCATCTCACCATATTAACTCCCCAGGGAGTATACAGCCCAAGTAGCAATGTCTAGAGCTAGAAGGTTAACTTAACATTCACAATTCTATATCATACTACCGGGTACCCATTTACAATTGGGTAGATTGGAGCGGAGTGCATATCATTTTCCAAGACTTGATAGGATTTGTTTTATTGCCAGAGGTTATTTTCAGAATGTATGAAATAGTAATAGCGTGTGAAGTTAAATACGGATGGTTATTTCTTTTATTATTTTTGTATTATACATTATGAAAACATATATCGTAAAACAATATTGAATATCGAATTTATATATTTTGTGTTTATAAATATCTGTATTTCTTGACGTTAATAAATCAAATGTTTTATTTAGGAAACAAAGTTAAGTTACTATTGACGATGTCAGTGGTTTGAATGTGTTCCAAACATTGGCAGCAATATGTTCCAAACAGGCAGAACTGTGTTCCAAACATTGGCAGCAATGTGCTACAAACATTTTAAACATGCCTTTTAAACAATTGTACAAAAATAACGTCAACTTAAAACTAAAAACGGAGTGAACCTACTTGTACACGCGTACACACTCTACACGAAGTCCGATCAGTAAAGCCGTAAACCCTAACGTGAACGCTGCATGGCCATAGGTTTAATTAACCATTTCCATGGACTATCTTTCCAAGAACACGTCCTCTCTCAGCTTGGAATACATCTTCATACAGCGTGAATTAGAAGGGAGGGATCACGCTGTAATTACAGAGCCATAACGACAGTGCTGTATGCACAAGAACGACTAAAGGGCGTGTAACGTTGTCATATCGACATAAATATTCAGTAAAGGCCACATCGCCGACTCCTTCCCAAGGATGAACCTCTAAATACTCTTTGATCCTGTACGATAACAACGTAATGAGAAATAATTCGACGAGTTCCTTTCCTATCCTCAAAGTAAAATATAGAATACCGGAAAATTTAAGGGGGATTCCCTTTGGTGAAGACGGAAATCAGTTGAAATACAGTTATCTAATCAGCCTGTCATCAGCGGGTATTTGGTTATGATGGCTAGTCGGTAGGACCCCACTGATAAGCTAACGTTTTGAATAAGCTCGTTTATTTTCAGGTTTTCTCCTGCAAGTTCTATGAATAGTATACGTAATCTTTTTTTACGTCGTGAAGGCTTCCTATCAATAATGCAATCTTACGCGTTACATCAGTTCGGAATCCGGCTTGGCTCAAAGAAGGCTGATTTAATTGCTTCAGAAACGTCTGGTAACTGGAGGCGTAGTCGATTGGAAAGTTAAGTCATCACGATTTACTAGCTATTCATCGAACAGAGTGGAGTGAAATCATGTAGCATTCATTGTATCATCAAGAAGCTCTGTAAAGATCACGTACACAATGTTAAAATGGTACCGGAACGAATTACGTCGAAGATGTTTGCCAGGGGTATCCTTTCTCGAAGCTCTCTTATCCATTAAGAGACCATAGCGCTGTCTTTGACGATACATAATGCACTGCTAAGAGAGCGCTATCGTCTCTCATGGATAAGAGAGCTTCGAGAAAGAGTACCCTGATACTCCAATTAAGATACCCGTGAAAATGGTGTTTGTTTGTATTCCTATGGAGCTTTATACATGCAGCTTGAAGTAAAGGTTCGAAATGTTTAATGAATTATTTTTCTCCGAGATTTGGATCTGAAAAGAGTCAAGGATTTCCCTCTGAAATGTGGATTTTAATATCAAAAGTAATAAAATACTACACACATATTGAAGCTCACTCTACACTCTAATTGTAGATTACAAATACATACCGGGTCAAATACGTCTAGTACATATGTACGCGCTTAGATGACCAAATCAGCATATACAATGTAATTGTAGTTATGCGTATCTCACAAGCAACGGACACGTTCCGTCCCAAAGGAAATTAACAAAACGTACAGTACTATATTTGGACACACACGCGATAGTTTGATCACTAGCAGCGGCACGGTGTTTGTTTTTCTGATAGGCAACCACTGTTCCTAAATTCGTTAAAAAAGACAACATTATTTGCAAAAACTAAACAACACTTGTAACGACAGTGTCCATTAATTGGCGAGGGCGTACACACACGCACACACACGCACGCGCGAGTCGGCGCTCGCACGCACATACACATACGCAACAATGCACACACACACACACATACACACAGACAGACACATGCGCGCACACACGTATAGCAAAATAATTTGAAACCTGCTAAAACCCCAGGCAACATGACATTTTAAAAAGAAAGTCATCAAAATTGCACTGGTAAGGCATTTAAATATTGTTCAATTAACATTTTATGACCTTCAAACATCTTGTATATTGGCCCTGAACGCACGGTGGTATATATGATACGAACGTGCCATAATTTGCAATGTCACCTTATCAATGAACTGTTGAACGACACCTAATTAACGTACGTACATACGACAACTAATCAGTACATAACCAGAACCAGCGAAATAAAAATGTCGGCATACGTTCAATTACGGAATCACAACACTTAAAAGGCATGTGTCGAACCTTGATAGATAATTAGAATGACCGACGTCCAGTTTCCTCAGACACGTCTAATTGTGCGCCTGGGTTCAGAAGTCTACCGGACATCGCCAGGGAAATTAATTATTTTCAGGATCAACACAGACTCAAGGTATAACGTCCGTGCATTGCAATCCTCAATAGCATGGTCCTGTGTATCCTCTAACGAAACGCTCGTATACACTAAGAGACCGTAGCGCTCTCGTTGCCGATAGATAATGCGCTGCTAAGAGAGCGATGTGGTCTGAGAGTATATTTTTTTCACAAAGCTCTTAAAAAGAGTCTCTTATCCTCAAATAGACCATAGCCCCTTTTTTACAGTGCTATAGCTATCGGCAAAGAGAGCGCTAAGCCTAAGGTGTCTTGGTGTATAAGAGAGCGTCGTGAAAGGATACCCTGGTCTCTTAGAGGATAAGAAAGCTTCGTGAAAGGATACCCGGAACGATCGTAGAAACACGAGAAGTGTAACCCTATGCATTCACGGGACAGTTAATTACGAATCTAGTTACTACGATGTTTCGTAAAAAATAGCTTAAAGGTTCCCGCTGTGATGGAAAACAATAATTCACTCGATCTACAATAGTTTTCTGAAACGGATCCATGGCACGACTGTTTGAAACGGCGTAAATCTATGGTAACCTTCACTCCACATCTCGCAGTCGTGGCTAACGTTGGAGTTACGGTTGTCTTAGAGTTAAGCCCTTTCGTGCATGGCTCCGTTCCGGAACGATCGTTGCGCTATATACTAGTATACGAGAGGCTTAACTTCCCATACAGTTACGACAGTCGTAGCGCTACAAGTGTCTTGTTTTTGCAGCCGTTTGCTAATATGCAGGGTACCCTTTCACTAAGCTCTCTTATCCACTAAGTGACCATAGCTCTCTAGTTGCCGACAGCTATCACTGCAAAGAGAGCCATATGGTCTCTTAGTGCATAATGGAACTTTGTGAAAGGATACACATACATCCGATTGCGCAAAACCATTAGACATGTAATATATTACATGCATGGTGTTTGAGTTAAACCCAGCAAATAAATAATTTAATAAATAGAGAACGATAGCTATATGGAGGCTATATTTCAATCACACGTCAAGGCTTATTGGAATTTCATCATTATTTGAGCAATATTGCCAAATAAGTACAAACATGTAAAACTTCTAACATTAATTCGTTTGATGCATATGTGAGAAATGTCTTACATGTTATTACACTGTCACTGGTAAAACCTAATAAATACGGCTATTGCAAACATAGGAATTCGTATGTACAGATTTATTATTGCTACTACATATGAAACATATAAGCGGAAAATATACTTTTATATCAACTAGAAGTAAAAAGTGCAATTATAAATTCTTGGTTTATGCCAACTTTTTATTCCAGTTTCTGTAAAGAAAACTTGAAATATCTACTTTACCATAAACATGTACACAATAATTGTGAAATTATACACAGCATACAAGCAAAGCATGAACATATATTCCGGGATTTACTTTTCTTGAGTGATGTAAAGACAAAAAAAGACTGTTATAATGTCAAATATAACGACATGCAGTTAGCTTTCCTTGACAACAATACTTTCAGATGCCATCCTGTCATGTGTCGTGTTGTAATTCTCGTCATGTTGTTCATTCCACGTCGCAAATACCCCTTAGATCTCGAGACATGACATTCATCATTGTCTACCGTGTACCAACTTTGTTGCAGTCGTTCGCCGGACGATAATCCCTGGTTCTTATCCCGTCACTCAGCGACAGGTTGGTCCGCACCTGTCCGCAATTATATGCACATTGAACGTCGTAATGAGTGAATTGAGTCTCCGGAGGTCGCTTATTTTTAGAGGTCTGCAATTGAATGGATTATCGTACTTAGCCGGAGTTTCGTGAGTGAGGAGTTATATAAATGTATTAGGCAGTGTATGGCTGGTTCTACACAAGAGTTTGGTACTGCCGTTAGTGCTTATAATTGCGCCTACTAGCATGATATACTAGTGATCATGCTAGTGGGCGCCATTGTAACAGAACCTTGACGAACCTGGGTCCATTTTCCCGAAGTTATCCCGAAGTAACGACATCCCACAGCCTTCGTGAGGGAACATTTTACTGGATCATGAACCTTTCCTCCACGCAAGCTTGACGATCTCGTTAAGTGTACGATAGCTTCGGGAACATTTACCTTGGGATTCGAACCGGAATTGTGAGACCAACGCGCTACCATCTGTGCCAAAGGGGTAACCCTCGCTGGCCTATACGAGTAGGAGCATCTTATATCACACCCGGCTACACTGGTATTATAAAACCCTTAGGATCGAGAGGTAGCGCAGTGGTAGATCGTTGGAAATCGGAGCCAAAGATCCCGAGGGACCTGGCGTCCACAGTTCCGGAAGTTATTACCGCTCCGACGCGATCTTGATAGGATGTGCTGTCAGTTCTGTCTGGGTTCAGTTATTGTTTTTAGTGCATCACTGCCAGTATCGAGCATCCTCGAAACACCGGCTAGTATCACTACTTATTATAAATAAAATAGTTGAAACATTTTTAAGAAGCCATAATGGCTTTCTTTTCGAGGATGGACAGCTAGGTGGTCGCAGCTTAACGGCAACACCCAGCGCTACGGGGTTTTTCAACTTTCCTCCTATTACGCTTATACTCAAACCTACACGAATTTAGCGCTATCCTGCAACATCTAACTCGTGTGAATATTTCTATATCATCGATATTTCATCAGAGCATATAGGCGCCAAAGATACCAATAATAACAGTGTTGCATTATTGCGCTGATACCTACAGCGCCTGAAGCACACGTTCGTAATAAAGCTTGAAAAAAAAGTACAATTATAATATAATGGAATTGCGAAGCTGATACACAAACGTACATAATTGTGTTTGCGTAGATGTAGGCCCTACTAGTGTAAGTAGACTTTTGTAGTAATCTTCAATAAACTCTAGAAAGGAAAGTTCTTTCTTTATTGGTTTGCATTTACGCCGGTAATCTATTTGTTAATACGGTAAAATTGACATGATTTGGTAATATATAACAAATATACCAAATATGTCATTAATTGAAGTATTAGATACCAGTCGACGGCCCACTGCATAAACTCGTATGCTATATTTATGTCTCTCTCTATTTATCTCTCTCTCTATCTATCTATATATGTATCTATCTATCTATCACTGTCACACCAACCTGTCTATATCGTGTTCTAAAGTTAAGTTCGTAACGAGTCTACAGTTATTTCTGAGTAGATATACAGACACCCCCCACAACACCATACGCCACATTTTCTGAAAACCTTACAATTAAAAAAAGAAAAATGCTGTTGTGGTTTTACGGTTTATTTTACCATATATATTGCATTGCTACTTGGCTGTCTACATCGCGTGGCATACGTCATTACCACCACACGCGTAATAACGAGAACAATTTACTACATAGCGCGTCACGGTTGATACATAACACATCCGCTACACGGCAGCTGGTGGCGGCGATATGTATTGATAAAATAATCAAAACCCGACATTTGAATTGATTCCTAACTTCTTATGACATGACGTGCATACGCTACGTAAACTGCGAGTTTTCATTTCCTGTATCCCGGCCAGTTATTTGGCAAGCGTCATTAAAATATGACTAATAAAACACCAGATTTGTAGTAAATATAAACATAACTGATTCTAGCAATAAATGTCGACTATAGCAATGATATGATTAATATATTGTTCGCATAACCATAGCGCTAGGAGTGAAATGAACCTCTGACTATTAAACCCATTGTAACGATGTGCAAAAGTAAAATCGATCATTGACATTAATTTGATGAGCTTCCGTAGACGAAACATGACACAATTATCTAATGATTATGTGAGAATTATTACAATGGCAAGTGAAATTTTAACTCTACGAACTCTGATCAGCATAACCTTTTGCATGGTAATTGATATTAAATATACCAATATGCTACATATAAGTAATATTCATATTTATATCGGACAAAAGACCGCGCTCCACGTCTAGTAAAAATCACTGGGGGAAATAGAAATTGCTTAAAATCCGTTTTAATGTAAAATGAAGTTGTCCAGTTGATGAGATTGTTAACGTAAGTTTACACATGGAAAAAGAAAACACACTCTAAACCGTGATGTTGTTCACTCTTTTATTACTTAATGAATAATTCATTACTCACAGACTTCACGCGCGTGATTGGAATTTTAAAAAACCTAAACTTCAAAAGGATACTAAATTGATGACGTAGATTTTCTTCAGGCGATTCAAAATTTTCAATCGCTGGCAGAGGCGGCGGTGGGGGATATTGACGCGGGCAGAAGGTGCTAGCATTTTTCGTAAATCCTTTTGAAGCACCGACAGCAAAACGTCGCCTTATGTACGGGAGTAAAACTAATTAGTGGGATGTACGCCTTTGGAAAATGGACGGAAGTTTCCATATTCTGGTTGATCCTGGTTTCCGGAATATTTTTTTTTATGAAAGCAACCCACAACGTCCATTAACGTTATATGGGTCGATGGCACAGTTGTAGATCTACGCCCAATGATGAGTTGAACTATGTGTACCGCCTTTTGTGTCGATTGCAATTGTCAGCTAAAGGCAACCAATAATAGCTACATGTACATTTAACATGACATTTTGGTCAACCACGAAGTGATAGATATTCAAGGAAGCCACATTCATTTCAAAGATAATACAATTGTCGTTTTTCGCTTGGTGATTCGATCACGTGTATTGGTCTTGAACGCGAAATACGTATTTTGCAAATAACATTGTCAAATAAAGTAATTGCGGTAATTTCCTGTTTCATTATCCAATAGTCATATCATGTAACTGGCCAGGTAAGATGCTTTTAATAACTTTCCAAACCGCACATCTAATATTCGTACCAGTTAAGCCGGTAACTGACTATGAATAAAACATGACTCGCCAAGACGATTAAAAAAAAATTCAATCAAAGAGAATTTATACATTTGACGCCGTCACACGGCGCAACTCGGTAGTACACGCTTACCGGTGTAGCAGCCCCCAAAACACTCTAGATTGAGCTTCCTGGGGGAGTGTTTTGGGGCAACTACACCGGTAAGCGTGTGCTAGCGAGTTGCGCCGTGTGACGATGTCAACAGTCTAAATCCACCTTTACACAGTTATTGGTGAGTAGCGTACTAGCGAGTAGACATTTCATGGTCTGATATCACCTTTATATGACATACTAATGATCTAGTGACTGCTTGCCCGGCAGGCCGTTTAGCTATCAATGACCTTGACCCTGGCATTGACCTTTGAATTCACCATGCACTTTCCAACGCAGACACGAACGTGCACGTACAGAACACAATCTGGAAATGCTCCTCGCAATTTCGAGATGGAAGATGGAGATTAGATCGGATCAGAACATCCCGATGGAACACCCAGCCAGATCACGCTACGCTGCGCCGGACGTGTTGCTAACGTAAACTTGCGCTCACGGCCACGTCGTACGTCATGCGCTGGCGGCCAGGAAATCCTTCACGTGACATCCGACGTCTTACCTTCAGAGCGAGTTCGTACGCGAGACAAAATTACCGCTCCCTCAGGACTGCCGCGGCGCGACGTGGAACTGGCGAAGAAACGTTGATGACGATAAAAACAAGCAGGAATTTATTAGATGGGTTTTGATAGTCGCAGGATCTAAAAATCTTTTCCACAAGATCATCTATCTCCCGAGGAATCCTCGATGTGCCAGAAATCTCACGCGAAGGCTGCCAAGTAAGCCATTGAAGCGATAAGTGATTACTTTGAAGTCAATTCGTAGCGGGCCGCTTCTGTTGGCATGTTGGACAGGAAGGTACCTTCACTGTCTTGTTTTCTGTCATTTCTAAACGCACAGCTCATTTGAGAATCAAGCCGGAAGTCTAAAGGTTAAATAAGAAAACAAACTGGAAGGTTAGAAGTGGCTCGGTATTGATCGATCAAAAAGAGACATTGGTTGTCTATGTATCATCCAGTAATTCGTGCATCATGATTAATATTTAGCTGAAACGAATGAACATTCGGGTAAAACAAAGGGACATAACCTACTCCATTATTTGCGCAATCATTCCAGTGAATGCAAAAAGATAGTTCCATTAAAAACGAATTAAATACTAGTACATGTATTTACACATAATATAGGTATTTTGGTAGAGTTTGTCTCTCTCTCCCCTCCCCCTCTCTCCCTATCTCTCTCTCTCTCTCTCTCTCTCTCTCTCTCTCTCTCTCGCTCTATATCTCTCTCTCTATATATATATATATATATATATCTCGCTCTCTCTCACTTTCACTCTCACTCTCTATCTCACACACTCTCTCTCGCTCGCTCACTCTCTCTCTCTCTCTCTTTTTATCCCTCTCTCTCCCTCCCTTTCCGTTAACCACAGCAGGCATAGATTCTACGAATATGAATGTATACATTTCTATTTTGAATGGGATTTAATCACGATAACATGATCTACATTCATATATTGTCCATTTCACGTAGAACCGTAAACCTGTCCCAGAGATTACGAAACTCAAATCCGCATCTAAAATCTGAGCTTGAGCATGAAATCGTACTCAGAGAGTTTCATAAACTCGGGGCCAGATCTCGCTCACACGAGAATATGACGTACGTGTTTTCGACGATAATTGGACGAGTGTCCGTCTGCAGTGGAAATAAGAAGGCTCATCCAGTGCTCAATGACCAGTTCTTTGATCCACAGACAGAATTACGGATTCATCACACGTAACTAGACTTGTCATATGGTAGTCATGTCCTTGGCGATTTAATCGCGTTATAGAAGTCACAGACAGCATCTGTTGCTACGCACATTTGTAAGCATGGTCGGTTCCATTCTATACTGGCTAGGACGCTTCTCATTAACGGCGACGTATAAACGCATACAATGTAATTAAACTGAAAGTTTGGTTCATTTCCGCTATCTTTTCAATACCAATGAGAGTACCGGAAACGAACGGAAATTTTATATTACATTTGATGATGCATATATTATTCCAAACCGATTCAAGTGATGTCGCGTCTCAAATGATTGTTATTGCAAATTTACGACTACGGCAAAGTTAATACATGTATGGATAGATGTCGATGACGTCTGTCAGTTTAGAGGAGTTATATTTATACAAGATCGATATGCAGTATCTTCAAACATTCTGGTATTAATAATAACATAGCTTGATGACTTACTTTCAATTAGGAGGTAACATTATTTTGTACGGTAACGCATATAGAGATGGTTGTCTGTGTAATTTAGAGACTTTAAATTGTTGGACACCAGTTGTAAAACATGGGTTGCAATGTTTGTGATTGTTTATTAAATAAACCTGGTGGCACGTGAACTTGATAAAAACACAGCATGTTATCAAGCGCATAACATATCAATAATTAATATCAAGGACATGCCCAACCGGCACATCGCGATATATGATGTCGAATCGATGTTGAAACAACATCAGCGACGTCGTGATGTGAAATCAACGTCAATTCGACATCGTATCGACATCGAATGTCGCGATGTGCCGGCTGGATGTAGTTGAGAGTATATTAATATAAACATATTAATAATTAAAAATATGTTTACATAGTGCTAGAAATGGAGATTCAAATCATCACCATGTGTTGCAATAATGCCTGTTATTATCCCTGCCAAGTGTGGTCTACAAGTAGCATAAATTACATTATAGGTTATCATCGTACCACATTATATAGTTGTCATTGTACAAACAAATATGATTGCTTTTGTTTACAAATGAATGACCAGTAGCAGTTTTTCATGATTACAATATACGTGTAGAATCCATAGATCGTATATGGTTAAAAAATAATTAAAATTGACCAAATATTGTTGTATATATCAATATAGATCCATGATAGGTTTTCTAAAATAGAGTTGGAATGGAAGGAAGATAATGCAGATGGTTGTTTTCATTGCAAAGCAAAGGTGGGTGTCCTGTTAGGTATCAGTGTCTGGACACCTAACGTGGATGCTCATAATTAAACCAGGACACCCGGGGTGAACGTATCCTGCCAGGATCTTGCTAGGATTGTGCTACGATCATGGTATTAACACCCAACTTCAATAGTAGTTCTTTGAAAATTGTCTTTCCTGCATCAGATTGTTGGACTCTCTATACAATGTTACATCACATACTTATTACAATTTCTTGAACTAGGCAATTGTACAATTTGCCAAATTGCCATTGGTATGGTCTACGTTGCGTTTCGTAATGTAATATTATTGTTTAGTTTATCAATACTCAATCGAAGAATTGCACTTTTGTGATCATTATTGCTGTTTTCGTCTATAGCAGTATTTCCAGGAGGTAGTCACGGGAAACAAGCTGTTTTTCTATGGTATATAATGCAAATTACAGGATATACCAATTATGCAGGAATAGGTAATCACAGAATTACGTATTAAAGGCATACTGTCACAGATGGTTGACCTATATAATGGTAAAACGAATTTCCATCTGAGACTACTTACGTTTGATTTGTCTACCCAAAAGTTGCTATTTACTGATGTACTTATTCAGCAACACCCGCGTATTAAACAAATATATATATTTCATATGAATAAAAGGAATTTAGCTCTAATTAACTGCCAGATCGTATTCCCACCAATGGGGATCGACGAAAGCGATTTGGGTGATAAGTATTACAAAGGAATGTAGTTTGTATTTGTTACTCAAGTAAAGTGTAGCGCGCTCATTGAGATCTGTGATTGTATGCCAAGGATGCATAAAGTACTAGTATACGTACCTCAAAATCACGAGCCATGGAAGTATTCCCTGCATATTCTGATAGTGTATTTTCACGTGGATGCCAAAAAGAAACTTGACGTCGACTAGATATCAGCCTCATTCAACAGATGCCAACAGTAGATTCGACGTCAACTAGATATCAGCCTCACTCAACGGATGTCGACAGGAACCTCGACGTCGACTAGATGTCAGCCTCATTCAACCGCAGATCTACGCTTTGTCTGTGTAGTACCTGTAAACGACAGATCAAGCATCAGAAGACGTACGCAAGACGGCGAAAGCTACCCTAGAGACTGGGTTCCCGTCTACAGACTTCTATCGTCAGACCCTATGCAGCGCAGACTAACGATACGCGATTATACCCCATGAGTAACTTTATTAATTTTGCTACATATGTTTTTAATTCCCATGTTTGATGCAATTGTATTACTTCATCTTTGTTTTATGTGTTTGCGTGAGTTATTCTCTTGAAATAATTATTTTTATCTTCGGTTAAATACGCCACTAGGGATAACAGTCGGCGTATAAGGTGGCGTTAATGGGTTCATTAATCAGATAAAGATTAAGTCAACTGTTTAATTAATGGCAATTAACAAACTTGGGTGTAATGTAATCAACAAGTTGGTTCGCACACGGGGCATGACTGTATCTACGCATGCAACATAACACACGCAAATGGACCACGAACACCGATCTACTGATAACAAGTGCAAATGTATGAGACTGTGTAATCCTCACGTTAAACCGGTTTAATAAAATCACCTCGTTCTCTTATCCACTATGAGACCATAGCGTTCTCGTATTTTCACTGTGTTGGTCCTTAACAAATATTGAGTAGCATACATGTATGAATGTGGGGAAAACCTGACGGCTGTTTATTTCCAGGACGCCAATGTTTAAATAACCTTGTCAATGTGAAGACGTCAAAGTCAGATGTAGCACGGGAACATAGGAAATTGACAACGAAACACCAGCCAATCAGATATTTTGATCTGACGTAACACAAATAGTACCAGGCCTATGTCGTGATTCCTAGTTTGATAAATGGTGGGTTTTTTTTAAACAGAAGTGCACAACTTTAATAATACAAAGAACAACATAAAGGTAGATTTATACTTTTGACTCGCTGCTACACCGGAAAGCGTGTGCTAGCGAGTTGCACGTGTGGTGGCGTCAACAGTATAAATCCACCTTAAAACGAATCTAGAGCGTACGCTCTTAGTAAAGAAATGTTTTGTCCAAATCAAATTAAGACTTAATGAAATATTTACGACCTGGGGCGGTATCCTATAAACAGCTTAAGTTTCTAATTGACTTAAGTCAGCAATAAAAACCTTAGTTTCCAACCTATTTTGACCAAGCTTTCTGTATTTGGCTTAGCCAAACTTCATTGAATCTATGTCTAAACATTCAGACTAATCCAATATAGAAAAGTTGGTCAATATGTGTAGCAAAGTTAGTGTTTTGCTGACTTAAGTCTTAAGCTGTTTATAGGATACCGCCCCTGATGTTTAACATATGTGCATGCACATCCATATGGATATAAAACTAGCCCCAAAATTAATCATCGCACATATGTTCATACAAGTCCTAAGTGTGATGTCTGTATTTCTCTAAAATATCGTGTCCTCTCATTGTGAAATATAACTGTCTACAAGGAATTATCTCCAAACCACTGCACTGGCTCGTTAAAAATTTACTTTTAATATTGTGCAAGTAGCATTCGTTCAGACACCAATGCAGAAACCAAGATTTAATTATCTATAATTGGTTTCGTAAAGTGATTACTGCGATTAAACACATCTGCGACTCAAACGGTGTGGTGAATGTGCAGACATGCACGTGGAAATAAGTTAAGCACATCCGCCAACCATTAAAGGCATAATATCAAATATACATTTATGGTTGTTTTGGACTAGTTCGTAGCTATAGCTGCAAATTACATTCACGTGACATACATATATAATCATGTTAGTACTTCCAAAAACCTTTCTACTCCTGTATGGTAGGCAACACATTTTCTTTTTCAACAAATCGTTTTGGACTATGCCAGCTATGAGAACCTGAATATGGTCGTAGGTCTTTCTTTGCTTCATTTATATTATTAACGCAAGGGGACATAACTCTATAGTGGTACTACGAAAGAATATCGTCACCGTATAGGTCAACCAGTAGTGATAGTATGTCTTTAAAGCTCTGAAACTGCTGTATGATGGCACAGCCTATCAGTCGGGATGAAAACTTCCGGTGGTTTCTAACGTTCTACGAGGTGTATATCGCTGTACTGTAATATGGGAATATGCTGGAGCACGAACTTATGAAAGTGTAGGGATGTTTGTACATGTAGTTGCTATGTAGCAAATCATAAATGAAGTTATAATGAGGAGTATAACATTTACTATACCGAGTAATTTTTACTTACTAAATGATGAAGCATAAATGCCGATAAGTCAATGGACTGCTTAAATATACTTATAAATGTTATGGCAGTAGCATATTGCCATATCGCATTCGGAAAATCTCTAAGCCGGTTCGGATCACCTACTGCGATGCACTACATATTGCTTCTAAAGGACAAGACGATTATCGGGTACTATACATTAATGCAAGCTAGCGTTTCCTATTTATATTCAACGACAACTTGAAGATGAATATGGTGATTGCAGATGTACGTGACATGCGCAGCGCCCTATATATTAGCCTTGAAATGAGATATTAACCGGAAGTTATTATTAACTGAATCTACCTGCCAACAGAAGACGTCTGGTCATGACGGTAAGTAAATATAAAAGCACGTTTGCATTCATACCTATACCATCGGAAAATTAGCTGGGGGTCATGCTGAACGAGGCCGAACAATTCTCTTTGGGATATACTAGATGACACTGTTTCCTATTAAAATGGTAAACAGTGTATGCTAAATCCACTGAAGCACTGAAGCACTATTAGCGTCCATCTGTTAGAGCTGCTGAAATTAGTTGAATGCAAATCGCAGATTTCGACAAGAGCGACTTCCGCCCGTCCGTTTTGAACGTTATCATCACCAAACGGGACATCTTTTGGCCTTCTATGTTCACGAATTCGTTTACATTTGAGATCATTTATACGCGGTGACAAGAAAGACAAATAATCGAATTTAATGAATATGCTAAAATTGTATCCAATTTGTTTGATTTCAACATACTTTATTGACAAAAGTTCAAAAGGTTTAGACAGACAACTTTCACAAAATGTGTTTATCCGAAGTGCATGAACATTTTGTGAAAGTCCTCGAAATATTAAACTATTTTCTCTTCGCCGACGTATATGTAATCGCAGCAATGAGTGTGACTGACGGTAACGACTTGTTTAAATTTTAGGACTTTAAACATATTCTAATGTTCTATTCATGTAGATGCATTCAGGATACAGCTAATTATTACATTTAAGGTTGACACGCCATGACTTAATCCTTTTGAATTTATATCAATAGAATATGTTGTGATCAAATCTAACAAGGTGTTTATCATCAACGGCGGCACCTTTAGTTGTACACAAACATGTTTCAAAGTCGCCGATCGCGTTCAATGTAATGTTGAATTAACCCGACTCTGCATGCTAAATTTTCAGTAGTTGTCTCGTAGCATAATGACCTTTTAATGTCAAGTAATCAACGTTGAATTGCTATATGAATTAGGGAAATGCATAGTCGTAAATATACTAACCGTCATTTTGCTGTCAATAATGAACAACGGAAGATATAATTTCCAAATGTCAAGAGACGTAACACAATTACTACTACTACTACTAACTGTTCTTTGGCGTGCTTAAAACCAATCTCTACTTTTAGGGAAATGATAATTTAGAGTATGACTAGTCTATTACTTTAAAGGCATACTATCACAGATGGTTGACCTAGATAATTGCCAATCTGAGACTACTTCCGTTTGATTTGTCCACCCAAAATGTGTAAGTTGCTAATGCACTTATTCCCCAACACTCGATAGTTATCACAAATTTCATATTGTATATGAATTCAGGTTACGAAAGATGAATTACCGTGTCTTCGGTGCATCAACTGAACTATGAAGGAACGTAATCGTTTCGTTTTATATCTTTGTCGTACCACTTTGACTTATGTCCCCTTGCATTAATATAATGAACTAATATAAAATACGACCACATTCAGGTTGACATTCAAGTTTATACATTCGATTCATACTATCATGGGTTTACATGTAGAAATATATATATATCTACCACTCAGTGGTGGAAAGGTTTTTGGAAGTATAAACATGATTGTATGTATGTTAACTGTATTTTGCAGTTGTAGCCAAGATTTAATCCAAAATAACCATACATATTATGTGATAATATGCCTTTACGTTTGTCTGGATGAGTAACTGGATTGAATATGCGACTGCTTGTACATATACGTTCAGTAAGTATACTGTAAATTTTCTTTAAGTCAAAATTCGTAAAGAAACGTCTCTCATACCACGCCCATCTCTAGTCTAGAACACCTTTCGCTTCGCAAAGTCTGTTCATGTAGGTATGTTTGGAATATTGTGGACTGCATGTCTATGTAACGATATGACTGTATTTATGTTCAAAAAAGAAAGTTTTTTGCATAACAAAACAAAATCAAATATCATATTGACATATACAAGTATGTAGAAATTAGTATCAATTAAATGCAACATTACGTGATGGCAAATACCATTTAAAGATAGTTCTTCATAGGTATGGTGGACCATTTCGGCCATGATTTTACATGTTGGTGCCATGATCTTGCACCCACGATCGTTTCAAACTCACACGTTTAGACAACTTTGCGAAATGACCGAAACCAGCAACCATCCAGGAGTGATGATAAAGAAGACGGTCATTCTTTGGAGCATATATTTTCTGGCTGAAGTTATGATATGACACTGTAACCCCTTAATAAATGTCAGTGCGATTCGTTATTGACATATATGTTCAGCGAGCCAGTAATTGCTTTCAATACTATCACGGCTATCGTTAACACCACACGAAATACGTTGTACGTAGGACTATATAGAGTTCAACTGAAGTGACGACTCAATAGCGTGCGTGTTTTTCTAGGACTTGTTTCGATTAATAGACACAGTAAACAATCACAACAGACAAATAGCACGGTTCGTTATGCTGAACATAAGTGACAATTCGCGTACGTCAGTGAAATCACATGTAACATGTTCTTGTCGTAATTTTACTGCATCGTCTGAAACACTTAGTCAGTATGTCCTTACTTCCGCCACTTTAATTGTAGGTCATGATGAATAATTATTAAAAGGTCGCATATTGAGCCAATGAGACAGCTTCTTTATATCGTTATATCGTCCATAGTTATGTCTGCAAACGTTATGTTTTGTACTTTTAAAATTCCTTTGATTTTCTTAGTCCCAGCTATTTAATTACCATACGCACAATAGTGTACAAAGTCATTATATACCGTGTTTTAAATCTGTAATTTCAAAAGCATTTTCTACGATGTACATGTACGTACTTTACGGAAACCAATAACGGTTATCTAAGTGGCTTATGCTTGACAAGTTCCATCACATCTACACTTGCAAAGTTATATTGATTTCGTAGAATGCTATTGCCAAGACAATCAAAGCATGGAGAGCATGATTTCTATTTCTAGAAACCTCCTTAAGCTTATCTCAACGTGCGACCTTCATATAGCAATAGTACTTTTATATTAATATCATCATAGATGGTGCTTAGTATTTTCTTTATCAAACGTTCGATTTCACAATGAATGAGAGCGTTATATACCATATGGTATTTCATTGTCGTAAAATTCACAATTGTCAATTACGAAGACCACAGCTTCGGGCAATATAATATAATTTATAACGGCTTGCGCCATCGTTCGCGAGAATACTGTCAATGTTGCGTTATGTTTTTATTGATATTATAATCAACTTTACGACATCGAGAAGATTTAGGATACCGGACCCTTCAGAGCCATATCGAGGGGGTGAAATGTAATGGATAATAAATATCCTTGAGGAATTCAACAAATCGAACGTAATTTATAGTCAAATTTATTTTGCGCTCAATATATGGCTTTGATTATCGGAGTTTGAAGAATTAGTAACGTATTTCTGATGAGTATTTAAGCACAATGTCCCTCGCTTGTCAAAAGTAATTTCTGTAGTGTATATATGAATTTATAATGGATGAGTAAACACGTCTACTGTTTAAACATTACGTTCTAAATTCTGTTACATTTGAGGTCGTTTAATTATATTTCTAAATCATCTGGAAACATAGTGGTCCGTTAGGATCGTTAAACTTAATCTGCTTGTTCTTAAATTCTAAATTATTTACATCATATAATTATATACGTAGTCGCTGATGCACAGCGTTCCTATTAAAATGATTGAATACACTTTTGAACCATTATCTACTTTCGCAGCAATTGCTGTGGCAAATGAAATGAAAACAATGAAAATGGAAACACGTTCAGTCAATTCAGGTAGAAAATTGATTCCTATAACACTTGAAACTCGTGAGATTTAATTCAGTTTGAAGAAGATAATGAGAGTCACACGAGGATGCGTTACGTGGGATTGCATCTATAACTCAGAGTTACACGTGTATTGTTACATTGTGAAAATGTCCTGGAATTTTAATTAAATAAGTTGAGTCACTGTTGGATAACACTATAAATGAGAGAGGAGTAAATTGCGAGATTTGCTGCGTTTAGGTATTACTTTTCGTGGTCATTGCTTTGTGTGGTAATGGCGGTCGTGCTGGTTGTGGTGGTGTTGGTGTTTGATAGACAGACAGACAGACAGACAGACAGATATTTTATTTTCGTCTCACACACAGATACACTTATAACACACATAAA
>JAUTBQ010217117.1:0-21031 GCA_032361185.1 Lepetodrilus ovalis | reverse complement strand
AGTGTACGTGTATCCGGATATACAAGTACACTTAGAACAAAAGAAACCATGGCAACGAGACCGGAAGTGGGGTATAATACATGTTACTCATGCACTTACGAGAGCGCTATGGTCTCCTAGTGGATAAGAGAGCTTCGAGAAACAATACCCAGAGCAATAGCAATATATTCCTGCATAAAATAATCCCAAATATATTCACGTAGTAAGCATTACGAAAAATATAACTAATAAGGATCTATATGTACGTATATAAAAAAAACATAAGGACAACTGAATAAAATAGCAAAATAATCATATAAAAAAGCAATAAATGCATATCGGTATAAGGTTATATTGTGCTACAGTTAGTATCCATGCAATCGGTGTATCTTGTATTGGAAAGCATAGCCTTCGGCAATATGAAGACATTGTACTACCAAGCTAGAGTGAAAAAATGTTTAAACGAAAATTGATAAAGAAAAAAACTAAAACATTTAAGTTCGGAGTATATATTCATATATATATAGAGGTTCAGGAAGACTCTGCGTCTACACTTACGCTTGTCCTATGATATTCACTACAGGAATTTGTATGCTTTTAAGTGAAACAAATTGAAATGTTATGCATGTTATAACAAGTGACGCTCGGGGACGCATGGCATTGTAATGGTTAAGCTCTGCGCTGTGAAGACTACTAAAATGTGCACATACCTTATGGCCTTCGAATACGCTGGCCTGTCGTAAGTATACATATACTGAACGTGTTAACACAGTCCCTAGCTACATAACGGGTGCCTGTCACAAATATTGGAAACCTTCGTAAAACTATATACGTACCATAATTACTCTAATAATTCAAACCCTCTAGTAATTTAAACACATAAATTAATTGTCAAAAATATATAAAATTCCTGACAATAAAAATACGAACATGACCCTATTTTTCAGATCTAAATTTTCTAAATATTTGAAGTAATTTTTCAAATTTTACATTTTCATTTTTAAAAAATCCTTTCATTTCAATTACAATCATATTTTATACTTTAATTTGGTTGTCCCTAATTATATGAACACATATCATTTTCAATGTTTATCTTTTTCTAATAATTCGAATAGCTACAAATTTAATTATTTTCTCCTGTTCGAATTATTAGAGTAATTATGGTATAGAGTGTTACGAAGGTTTCCAATATTTGTGAGACACCATGAGAAGCACATCTTTAAGTCATACCTACAGGAAGAATTGTGCAGAGGCAAGAATGTGCAGAAGAGCCAGGAAATTTGAGATTTTACTGCCACTTCCGTGACCTTTTCGGTATGCTTACAGAGGGAGGAGATGCTGTATTTTGTACAGATGACACGAGTGTGCCATTGTACCACGATCTTCTTCGTGAACGAGCCGGGCACTTTACTGTTCACAATATTTCTGTGACTTTTACAATGGATGGCAACTATGCGACAGGTCTGGTGCAAAGACGTGAAGCCAGAATGGCAATGCAACAGGTTGGAAAGGTGCTCGAAAGAATTTGGAAAGATAGTACATGGTTGAATCTATGATTTGATGGTGAGACCTGGGGTGGGGGGTGGGGGTGGGTCCTATTCTCGAAATATTCTTACGATATTCTCTAGCCTAAGAACGTGCATAGCACATGCTATAAGAAACCTTAAGATTGTCGTACGATCTTAGGAATGTTTTGAGAATAGGCCTACAGTAGAAAGGGGACCCTGTTATTCTCTTGGATTTTTTTTAGTTGAACATCCATGAAAAGTAACCATCAATAAATTATAAGTTATTACATTTGCTTACTTGAGGAAAAAATTCAAACAAAAATACATGTAATATATTTTGCCTCAAATGACTGAACTTTTTGATAAAAATATTTATTGGGGACTCTAAGAAAACCAAAATTCAACTTGTACTGAAAAGAAAATTCCGTATCTGGAATGTTTGTGTTGTGTGTGCAGAATTATTGTTCAGGGTTATCGCTTCTCGAAGCTCTCATATCTAAAATGAGACTATAAGAAACTCTCGTGGCAATCTCTTATACATGGCACTTATGAGAGCGCTATTGTCTCAATAGTGGATACGAGAGCTTCGAGAAATGATACCCAGCAATTACTTGTGTATAGGCATAAGAGGTAGATAAGAATGAGTCGGTGAGTGAGTTAATTTATAAACCATTATACACAATATTTCAGTGACATCTTGGCAAACTGTTTATGATTGCAGGAAAAGCCGCAACAATCAATGTTACAGTAAGATCCACGAGTGACAGTGATTATGGAGATTAAAGTCGCTGCAGGAATCTTTCACCCATTTGCGACGAGTAAGATCCATGAACCACGGCCGATACTGATGAACCAGGATGACAACAGTACACCATGTATACAGAAATCACATCCAAATTATCATGGCATGTGAAACTGGGTGTCAAAGCTCTCATATCTACTACGAGACCATAAGCACTCTCGTAGCGATCTCCAATACATGGCGCTCATGCACTTACAAGAGCACTTTGGTTTCATAGTAGATACGATAGCTTCAAGAAACAATATCCTGGGTATCCTTTCACAAAGCTCTCTTATCTACTAAGAGACTGGTAGCACTCTCTTGGCAGTGTATTAGCTATCGGCAAAGAGAGTGCTACCAGTCTCTTAGTAGATAAGTGAGCTTCGTGAAAGGATACCCTGGTCTTCACTGCGGAGAAGACAATAGGGTGGCGGACGAGATTCAAACTCGGACCTTCCAAGTTGATAGTCTGACATGCCACTACCGCACCATCAAATTCCCTACTTGTAGAATCAGTGCAGAAAGTTAGGTTAGAAAGCAATATATAGGATATAGGCTGCTCGATGTGCATGTGAATGGTTAGGAGAAATAATCATATTGCGCTGCAGCTCATAAAGTACAAAATACCTCAATTACTCAAAAACAGTTATTCTCACAACAAACAGACAAACATAATCTGACAAATTACCACATGGACATTCTCAAAGCATACAGATAACAAGAGCATCCAGACTTAGCTGAAACATGCTCAGTATATTTAGCAGATCTGCAGTAAGCAATGGGCCCAGATTCCACAGAACGGTAGCAAACAATGGGCCCAGATTCCACATATCTGTAGCAATGGGCCCAGATTCCACAGATCTGTAGTAAGCAATGGACCCAGATTCCACAGATCTGTAGTAAATAATGGGCCCAGATTCCACAGATCTGTAGTAAGCAATGGGCCCAAATTCCACAGATCTGTAGTAAGCAATGGGCCCAGATTCCACAGATCTGTAGTAAGCAATGGGCCCAGATTCCACAGATCTGTAGTAAATAATGGGCCCAGATTCCACAGATCTGTAGTAAGCAATGGGCCCAGATTCCACAGATCTGCAGTAAATAATGGGCCCAGATTCCACAGATCTGTAGTAAATAATGGGCCCAGATTCCACAGATCTGTAGTAAGCAATGGGCCCATATTCCACAGATCTGCAGTAAGCGATGGGCCCGGATTCCACAAATATGCAGCAAACAATGGGCCCAGATTCCACAGATCTGCAGTAAGCAATGGGCCCGGTTTACCAGTACTATACCTTTTCCTCCGCCGGTAGAAGACAATCCCCAGGGCGAGGAGCAACACAACCACCAGCAGCACCGCGGGCACGATCACATACAGTGGGTCTGAAACACATGGGAGGTCAAAGTTCAAAGTTCAAGTGACAGGGTATGTTATCACAGGACACATCTAGAACTACCAGATACTTAAAGATATTAAAGAGCTGCTTTTAAGGTAATATCTCCAACATCATTACTCGTCAGATTATATCAGGAGAAAATCTGCAACACCTGTGGCACACAGTGATGCAGTAACCCTGTATGGAGTTGCTTGTACTGACAAACCAAGAACTGCATGGTGAGATGTTTTAGAATAAACATTCTTTCATGTAACATTACATCAGGACAAACTACACAGCTAAATCCTGCTCGAAATATTCTGAATGAATGCGTCAAACGAAGCATCGTCGATGTACACTCACTGAACACCGATTGGACTGGCATCGAGACTGGCAGGTGTTTAACTTCTTGACAGAATGGACCCGAGAACCCGTCTTCACATCTGAAACACCACATGTCATCTTGCTTCAACTAAATATTAATATCTTCCAAACGATAGAAATAACATAAATTGTTAGCAACCGTAGTCGTAGACGAGGCCACAGAAAAACAAAATAACTAAAATACTGAGAGACAATAATGCATGACCTCATCTCGTTCATAAAAGCAACATCTTAATTACGCAATGTTCATAAGCATTCAAAGCCAGACAAAGTTCAGGGTATCGTTTCTCAAAGCTCTCATATCCACTATGAAACTATAGCACTCTCGTAAGTGCACAAGCTCCATGTACAGAAGAGATCGCTACGAGAGTGCTTATAGTCTAGTAGTAGATACGAGAGCTTCGAGAACAATACCCAGGTGTATACGAGAAGTAAAAGCACATCTAGACCACAACCAAGCTATGTGAGATGCTCAAGGCAAGATATTTCAATAAAGTGTTAAAAAAGCAATCACCAAAAATAAATGGAAAACAAATTCTGTTTTTGACAACAACAAAAAAATTAAATTAAAAGTAGAGTAGCAAACCCACACACATCTATATACGATTAGGGAAAAGAAGAAAAAGGAATCTCACATGCACAAGTGACACGTGGCCTGGTTGTGTCTGTTCTCATGACAACGCAGACACTGGCCGCCATGTTTACAGACACTGGAGCAAGCGAGCTGACAGTGGAGGCCAACAAAACCAAAGTTACATCTGTTAGTGAAGAAAGGCAGACTACGGGTCAGCTGGAGGGACAGATACACAGTAACATACATGCATAGTCTCATGTATAGGACCATATATAGGACCATATTATCGCATGCGGTTTAGTGTAGACCTGGGTTAAGGTTAGTCTTTTTTTTTTATTTCCCTATTTTTTAAAATATATATATTTTTTATATATATATACATGTATATATATTTTTATGTTTTAGGGTTAAGGTTATTAGTTAGTCTTGGTTAACGGAAACCCAGACTCTTGGTTTAACAAAAAATATTTTATAGAAAGCAGGGATACCAAAACCAGGTCCAGACTACCATTCAATGATAAACTTGTGTTTTAGAGCTAAACCTGGTCAAGACGGCATTCGATAACATGGGCCATACAATACAGCAGGGTTGTGTTCTAGCTCCACCGCTTTTCACTACAAAGTTTTATGTAGTTTAATGGCATGTCCAGCCAGATGTAGGTAATACTATGTAATGCTATGTATATTATGGAATTGGACCTCATTGTGTTTTGTAGGAAAAACAAAAATGAGGCAGCAAATGGATGGTACATGTACACATGAGGAAACTGATTAGCAACAAAATCTATTTAGAGAACTTTTGAAACAAAACTAGTGTAGTGTAGTGTAGTGTATGAAAAATAGTGTAGCCTGAACACAGCCCTTGAGTCCATTTATATACACACAATGTGAACATGTCACGTTTATTACCTACTCCCAGTGTAGCATATATATGTAGTGACATCTAAAAGCATACTAATTTTGCTTTATATTATATAGTTTTATTGGAGGTTAAATAATGCTTTCTGCATCCCTTCACCAATACAAGTACTATGCAATTACGTGTTTATGTCTTCCTAGAAAAACTAACACACATACTGAATATTCTCCGAAAATCAACGGAACAATATTGAACATGAAATGACGACAACAAACATGCAAGTTATGACATACTCTCTGAGAAACAAGAACAAACATAATACAGTGCTCCCTTGATATAATGACCTACAGATTAAATCTCAGCATAATTTCATTTTAAGGCTGGTTGCCACAATGCAGAGATACTATCATGGACCCCAAAGTCAGTGTTATATCGAGGGAACACTGTAGCTATGCTATGACACCATCAACCATTTTATTTTTATTTTACAAAATATTACATTTATTAATTTGATAAGATGGTCAAGGTGAGTATACAAAGCAATGATCCTATGAGATAGATTTGCTAGGTGCGTTATTCAAATATTAAAAAGGAATAAATAGTTTTGACATAATTTTCAGCACGTCCAATGTCCCAGTCTAAATACGCCCTATTCTGAATGAAAGTGAATGACGATTGCCAGAGGTAAATGTGAATAATGAATGCTCCCATGATACAAAATCAATGACCGACTAAAACACAAATGCTGTCATTTTCATTCAGTCATTGACTTTGAGTAAGTTTGATCATCTACTATGGTTACTGTAGGTGGACTAAACTGGTGATCGATCGAACTAACCATGGTTCAACTAAAGTGATGTCACAATTTGGAACTAGACTAACCCACGCCCAGTGGTAGGTTGAACCATGGTAGAATTTTTACGTCACTTTAGTTGAACCATGGGTAGTTCGATAACGGTCCAGTCGAACTATAGTCACCATAGTAGAGTAGTCGAACATGTATCATGGGAGCATTCATTGTTCATATTTACCTCTTGTTATTTGCCATTCATTTTTATTCTGTCATTCAGGATAGGGTGCCCCCAAGTCTAGACTTTCAGCAGGCCATTCCTTTCACTGCAGTACTGTCTGGATTACTCTGGACAGACACTTTTGTCGATGGAACGCCTTGCACACTGCCCGAGACAATGTCCTGGCTGTACTCACTGCACAACATTACATCACACATCTAAGGGCTTTCTTTGCCACCATTATACTTGATCCAGACAGTGTGCGAGTCATTCCATTCGCTCATTACAGTGTACTTAGCGACGTCACATATCTGTGTGAGAACACTCAGCACAGCTGAAAGGAACAGGGCCCTAGCTTTTTTTTTTGCAGTTAGCGACTACTTCTAAAGAAGCTGTTTCTTCCTCTACTACGAATGCACGTGCACATCTGTCGGGGTATCGACTGGCTACAAACCTGCACTGGTCGTCCCCGGAGACGGTGTTGATGCACTCGCCGCCGTTCTGACACTTGCAGTCCTCGCATTGCTTGCCGTTGTACACGTCGCTGCATTTACACAGAGGCTTGCCATTCACTGTAACGAACGACAGAGCAACAAAATGATTCCTCGGCTATTAACTAATAATTTCTGGTCAATCAAAACTCTCAAAGTTCCTTGACAAACTTTCTAGAAACTCCGTAACTCTTTCGTTGCATGTCAGTTTGCTTGGAAATTTGGCGATAATAAGCCTACACACTTCTTAGCCAATATTACTTTCTTTTGACTACATTTCTCAAGTCTCTGATCAATTTCTTAGGCAAAGTCAAAGGCCTATACAGCCGCCCAGCTGTAGAGTGTGGAAGTAAGGATACCTACCCATGGAGCACATCCCTTGGTTAGTACAGTAGTGACTGCAAGGGTTGGCCACGCTGGTGCAGTTCTTGCCAGGACATCCACTGCACATACACGACTCTCCTGCAACAGTACCCACAGCCAACTTTCACTTTCACTTTCAGATATCTACTACCATAATTACTCTATCATATTTGAATAATTTGAACATCTAAATTAATTGTGCAAAAAAGAATAATTAATTTTTTTTTAAATTTTCATTTCTTTTTCAATCTTAATTTTCGAAATATTTGAAGAATAATTTTTCAAATTTTCATTTTAAACATGTGATTATGGAGTTTAACGTTGCTGTGGGAATCTTTCACCGATTTGCGACGACCATTTAAAAATAGAATCCTGTATTTATTTACCATTTCAATTACAACCATATTTTATACTTTAATTTGGTTGTCCCTAATTATACGAAAACAGATAATTTTCAATTTTGTAATGAGCACCATATAAACGACTAAATAAATTCCTGCAAAATAATTTGATATACAGAGCTTGAAATTAACACTTTGTTAACCCCATCCTTGCTGAATTAGGCACAAACACAGCTCTTTGGGGCATCTGTGGTTGCCTGCAGCATGGAGAGGGTTAAACAACACTGAGGTGCGAGCGGGGAACGTACGGTGGGGCAGCTGGTGCCGACACTTGTACAGACAGGCGTGGTCCATACAGCCAGTCAGCGGGTCCCAGTCGACGCTCTGACACACGCACTGCGGGCGGCCGTGGACGTCCTTCACGCAGTGACCCTTGTTGTAGCAGAACAGGTCCTCGCACTGCTCGCAGGCCACACCTAAACACGTGAATGATCCATTGCGTTAAACATTGTTTAGTCGTCAGAAAACTGACCAGAAAAAAAGAAGTTGTCCAACTTATTTTTGCACATTTATTTTTAATTTATTTTATTTTTCTTTGCAATGAAATTTTTAGAGATGGGGATGGTAAGTGGATAGTCAGTGGATTGTCACTGGATAGTGTGGATGATCAGTGGATGGTCAGAAGAGCGGACATGTAGAAGGTGTTACTGTTGCACAGCGGTTCTACTCCTGTCTTCCACAGAGCTCGTCGCACCCACCTTTAAATCCTGGCTTGCACGTGCACCTAGTGCCGTTAAGACTGCAACTCTGGTAGTTCCCCTTGGTGCACTGCTTGTCGCACCAGTCCGTCAGCTTCCTCTCGCAGTGGGTGCCCTCATACTGGACAGCGCAGCTGTGGGCAACAACGACAACGCAACGTGAATACAACACCGCCAACAACAGTGTATTGGACACAGACAGCCAAATAATGCAGCAATTTTCAAAGGATAAAAAGAGCGGAAATCTTAAAGCGAGTTACGTGGTAATAGAACGACTCAGACTATCCCGTATAGTAGAGAAAGAACAGTATTCCGCTTGGGATAGTAGTTTAATTAACCCGCTCCCTGCTGGATTAGGCACAGATACCGCTCTTCAGGGCATCTCTGGTTGCCTGCAGCAGGGAGAGGGTTAATTAATGTGGCGTGTCATACCTGCACACTGGCAGTCTGGATTTGTGGTCGATGTAGCAGTAGCCGTCGTTCTTGCAGTAGTTGAGGCAGACGTAGGTGTCGCACCGTGGCCCCTTGTACTCATGAGGACAGCTGTGAACAGAACGGAATAGACATCCTGTAGCCAACATCACAGGGCACAGAAACAACCGCAATTTCTACACCATCCAAATACATATTAGAACGATGAGAATACAGTACACCCTCAATATAACACGGTTCGATACACAGCAGATTCGGATAAAAGGCGAGGGTCAAAAATGGATCCCATTTTTATTTTTGTTGTTATTTACCTCTAATATCGTATAAGGCAGGTACTATAACACAGGGGTATGTCAGAGACCCCAATTTCAGCATTATATCAAGGGGACACTGTAGAAATTTCTTGAGGAATATTGTCATTTTTATTCTGGTATCACTGATGGAAAGTCTTCTGGGAATGTCGTCTGGGAATGTCAGACAATCGACGGTATGACAGATCTATCAGGCCCCGATGTTACGAAATGTTTTATGAATACGATTTCGTGCTCACCTCAAATTTTTAGGGGATTTTTAACAAGACTTACTGAGTTGAGTATGAAATTGTACTCAATGATTTTATTAACCCCGCAGATTGACCTACTTGATTAGCCAAGTAATAAAAATACAAAATAAACCAATGTGGTACATTGTATGCCTAGATACTGCAATGCATTAATAATGTACTTAACTACTCAGAACTACATATTTCCATATCGTACCTGCACGTAGGGTTGACGCCGTGCTCGTTTGGTAACGTACAGTTGCCGTTGTTGAGACAGAACTTGTCGCAGATGCTCTTCTCACATCGGTCGCCCTGGTAACCAGGCTTACAGCTGGAAGACGACAAAAATAGCGTTTATTTGGAAGTCAACAATTCTATCCGGGCATTTAAAAAAAATATTTTTTATGGGGTTTAAAGTTGCTTTCTAGAATCTTTCACTAACATCACGACTTGTCAGTTTAGGGCAGGAGGAAACCCGCAACATCCGTAGCGCTGAATGTTCCAGTAAACCTGCGAGCACCGGCTGGTACTGACAGACCAAGGATGGCATCTGTATTGCCACTCTGCATCATATCAATATCGCATTAGAAATGTAACTTCCGCAAACATTGATGCAGGGGCAGGATTTGAACTCGGGACCATTGGCTCTGAAGTCCAACGTTCTACCACTGCCCTAAACAATATTGGCTCCCTAAACAATATTCGATCTACCTAGATCCGTCTTGGGGCACTGTTCTTACTACTTCACGAGTTGTGAAGGGGCCCGTTGCACGAAGCTCTTGTAGCGCTACAATAGTTGTAACTGGGCTCCCGCCTCACAATAGAAAGCGTTGACTTTACAATAGTTGTAGCCTACAAGAGCGTCATGCAAAAATTGTCGGCAAAAATTCAACAAGCTTGGAAATTATCCACATTTAAATTCAAAATAATTTAAACAGGACTTATGTGACTATTCTCGAGATAACTCCATTTCTACTGGATGTCTCTACCTTACCTGCACTTGGGCTCATTGTGAAGCATGAAGGAACAGTTTTGGAAATTATCCACATTTAAATTTTGAAAAAAGGAATTATGTGACATTTTTCAAGATATCTGTGTCTATTGGATGTCTGCCATACCTGCACTTGGGCTCGTCGTGGAGCGTGAAGGAACAGTTTCCGCCGTTCTCGCAGTAGGTGGCACACGGGTGCTTGAAGTCGCACTTTCCGTCCTTCATGGCCGAGTACTTTGGACACTTGCAGGTGTAGCCCTTCTTGGAGCTGGGCTTGATGAAACACATCCCAGACGCGCAGGGGCTCTTCCCGTCCTTCTTGCATGGATTGGGCACTGCGAGCGAACAGTACGATTTACATCAGATGGTGCAGTTTGGTCGCAACGGAAATTTTAGAAAGGTAAAAATGTCTTTCATTCTAAAACTGTCTAGGAATTCACATGCGATGCTGAAGTTAATTAGTATGCAAATGAAAGGTAATACGGTCCTCGACATATCCATGGTTAATTTGGTTAACCTTTTTTTGGTGTAATTATACCTTTTTTTAATAACTTGCATATTAGATTAACTGCCTATCTCAATCTGGTAAATGAGATAAAAAAAAAATGCAGATTCAAGCTAATTTCCTAACAGATTTTCAAACACAAATAATACTAATCTTAAACAATATATTTGTTTGATTTCATGCTTAATGTTGCAGCAGGAATATTTCAACCACACTCAATGACTACAATGTTAGATCATAATTAAATAATATATAATTAAATAATATAAAAATCAGACAATACCGAGAATAGTGACATGCGGGGATAGAAATTAACACTCGCCCGCTTAGCTGGGACATTTCTCCCAATGCTAAAGGTATCCTAAGGTATAGTATTTTTGCAAGCATTTGTTAATTCTATCACTATTTAGTCTAGTAGATTTTAAAGGTAAGTTTTCATCCCTGGGCATGTAAAAAGGGATTGCAATTACACTCACACGCTCGCCAGTGCCATTTCTCTCAATGTTAAAAGGCAGGGCGAGTAGAAATTCATAACATTTGTTATTTGTATCACTATTCGGGCGAGTAAGTTTTAAAGTTAGTTTCTATCGCTGGGTATGTATACATACAGTCTTTGTTGAGCTTGTTCTCCTGCAGTATGACGATGGCGTGGATGGGCTCGCTGCCGGTGTAGACACGGAAGCCGTCGCTGGGAGTCTGGTTGGACATACTCCCGAACTTGTTCAGCTTCAGCAGTTTGTTGTCCTTATAAGTGAGCACGTACAGATAATCCTCGAACACCTCTATCTTGTACGGCGGGTCGGAGGCTGTCACACAGAGACAAAATGGTAAAGGAAACTGTTCTTGTAATCCAAATCAATAGCATGGTATGAACACGTAACTTTCCCAATACATTATATATGATAACAGAAAATTACAATTAGCCATATGCATGTCTGTCAAACAATATCATGACAAGTCGTAGCGGGCATCTTTCACCAATTTTCAATGACACATTTCGAGGAGGCTTGGCTTTTCGACAGATCGCTTGAAAACCGTGCTTCAGCGGCTTCTACTATTCCCAGACTCACCGTCAAATCTGTGGACGATCCTGCGGCCGTGCCCGTCGACGGAGACAGTCTCCACGGTTCTCTTCTTCCTGTCACACCAGTACACCCAGCCGTTCTCGTGATCCACCGCGATGCCGCTCGGCCAGTCCAGCTCATTCCCCACCAGCACGCGGGAGTTGTTGCCGTCTAGGTCAGCGCTGCCGATGTGCGGACGTATCCCCTGCTCCGTCCAGAAGATCTTCCTGAAAGGCAAGAAATAATCTGGGTTAAACACCCGAATAGATTTGTACAAATACCGTAAGTAAGCTAAATGTTTTATTTTTAAAAATTATCTTTTGTGGAAAGATTGCATTATTGCTTTACGCCGCAGTGGGAATATCTCACCAATAGGTGACAACTTTATTTTGTTAACCTTTTTTATTTTAACCGTCTTTTTGTTCAATAGATGCTCTGAAAAATGTGCAAAAAAGACGATGTAGAGAGGACAATGTTCTAGTGATCAAAATAGAGGGGGTCCTGGGGCTCATTTGAAAGTTTGCAATGTTAAAGGCATCTGTGTGAACTCCTGGAAATTGCAGATTTTACCACCATTAACATTGGGCCTATGGAAAATGACCCTCATTATTTTTCTGAATTTCATACACTGATGTTTTAAGTACAATGCATCAAGGGTGTATGATGACGTCAACAAGCTATGGTTGGACGTACCCCGAGTGTGGGTCGACGGCGATGGAGTGCGGCTCATCAAGGCCCTTGTCCACAATGTGCACTCGCTTCTTCCCGTTGTAGTTGCGCAGTTGGATGGACTTGGTGGTGGCATCCACATAGTAGATACGCTGCGTCACCCAGTCGATGGCGATGTCCGTGATCTTGGCGTGACCAAACCATAACGATTGCTGGAAAAACAACAGGAGCGATAATTAACTGGAGAACTCATTAAGTTGTTCATCTTGATAACTGACCTCCGATATTGCTTGTAGTAGCATGATAATAATAATAATAATAATAATAATAATAATACATATTTATAACGCGCCTATTCTATGTCGTACACATGTTAATGTTTCAATTAAAATACTGGTTATCACATATAATTATATGAATATTTCATGGCAAAATGTAAAGCAATTTTTCTAAATATATTTTAATCAACACAAACAATTCCTCCTAATATCAGTTTAACCAGTGTTCAGTTCCATGGATGGATCCTAGCACTAAGAAAGTTGCATACTGCCCAGGGAGTTGAGAAAAACACCGAGTGCACACCGATCCATTGACCAGGGATAATAACGTGATGCTTTGAGCATGTCTTAGGGGGTGGATTTGGCACATACACAACCTTATTATGACCATACACAAATACAGAAAGTTATGACCCTTGTTGAACTTACGATCATCTCCCAATACACATATACAGGAAGATACGACCCTTGTAGAACTTAAGGCCATCTTCCGATACACAAATACAGAAAGTTACGACCCTTGTTGAACTTACGATCATCTCCTGATACACATATACGGAAAGTTACGACCCATGTAGAAATTACGATCATCTCCTGATACACATATACAGAAAGTTATGACCCTTGTAGAACTATCTCCACGGCTGCTCACCCTGTAGTCCCGCTTGACACGCTTGCCAGTCGTAGTCTTCAGCACATCCTTCCTGACCAGCCACATGTTCTCCTCTGCGATCAACACGAAGGCCGTCCAGTCCGACTGAGTAGTGTCCACGTCCATCGCCACGATCACGCTCTTCCGGCCCGAGTTCAGCCACTGAGAACACAACAGCAAAGACATCTGACAAATATACCATTATTGTGATGCCAGTAGCTACACCCATCTCCCTGCTTGGAGAAACACAATAGTGGCGTTTCTTTTGGCAAAGCCGGCTATGTTTGGCGTGTGCTGTGTATGGTACTTAAATGGCTATGTTGTATTTTTTGACAAGGTATCTGGCAAATTTATAGCTGAAGTGCGTTTGTCTCATCTCGGTTGGACAGAAAGCATGTGATACTGAGTAGACTGAGCCAGGTTGCTTTATGTGCACTCTAGCCATCACGTGACATGCGCCAGTATCATTCAAAGCGGCTATAGCCGCTTTCTGCCAAATCGAGCAGACCCTATTTGCTACTTTTCAGGCTTGATTTCCACAAAATAGTTCAACTGTAGTCCAGGCCCCCATTTCACAATGGTTTTCCTAACTATTTAGGAGCTCCTACCTTTATGACCCAGTTAACACCTCCTAAGTTAGATGTCAATTTATGAAGGAACAAGACTTGCGACATCTTCGTGGAACGCTTTGGAGCTCGTAAATATGACTAGGACTAAATTATGTAAATTTGGATTTATTGACAGACTAGCACTAGGACCTTTTCATGAAATGCAAGCCATCACAAATCCAGTAAAAAATTAGTTGAATAATCAGATGAAGTTAATTTATCTGTATTCGGCTTGTTAGTTGTACACATTTCGGAAGTTCCTACGCACTTTGGACTGGAATTGTGGGTCAGTGTTACTCACGGAGACGTTGACGGGTTTGACCGCCGTGTCGGTGGTGGTGGAGTTGTGTGGGAGGTCGACTGGCGTCTGGAGAACGTGGGTCTGCTTGGCGATCAGAACAGTCGGCGTCGCGCCTGAAGACAAACAACAGAAATCACGCACGAGTTGAGATTCACAGACACTTAGGAGAGTGAGAGAGTGACTTGGGAAGTTTCCAGAATGCACAATAGTGAATTTAATTCAAGTTTCATTAACCAATAAATTTTACATTCAAGAAATATGCGAGAAATATTGATAATGCTCTCCTGGCCCGGATTTCTCGAACCAACTTGGAATTCATTGGAGTTAAAACTGTATAACAACTATTTATTTTTCCTGATTTTTTTTTTTAGAAACGTAAATTGTTGAAACTCAAACTTTCTTGACTTAATTTGTTGGAGAAATCGGGCACATATATCCATAGGAAACTAGTATACATCTGGTGATACCAACACCTTTGCATGCGTGTGTTGTAAGTGAGAGAGTGAGTGAGTTACAGGTTTACGTCACAGCACCTTGGTAGACATAGCGCATGTCTGATGTGCCACTTACCCTTCGCCACACACGGTCCTCGGATTCCAAACTTGCGGATGTATCCACTCTGACAGTAGCAGTAGTGGTGACTGTTCTCGCGTGTGAAGTTACATTTCTGCGAGCAGACACCCCACTTGGTGCATGGATTAATAGCTGGAACGGGAACAACAGCACACATACATAAACATCATCCATTACCGTTATCAGTCAAGGTAAACAATGAATAATGCATAATCGTAACACGGCATCTGACGATTATAATTTGAGCAGAAAACAACCCAGGGTATTGTTTCTCGAAGCTCTCATATCTACTATGAGACCATAAGCACTCTTGTAGAGATCTATAATACATGGCACTCACGCACTTACAAAGAGCATTATGGTCTCAAAGTGGATAAGAGAGCTTCGAGAAACGATACCCTGGACTGCATAACCCTCTCCCTGCTGCAGGCAACTGGAGATGCCATAGAGCTTGTGATTGTGCATAATCCAGCAGGGAGAGGTTAATGCATAGACCTTGGACACAAGACAATAACACTCGCAAACCGATCAGCAATTCTCTGCAACCTGATGCCAATCGTAAAATTGGACCTAAAACTTACGATTGCACTGGAAGCCGTCGCTGGCAAGTTCGAAGCCATCCTTGCAAGCACACTTGATCCCTGCCTTCAGCGACATACAGATGTGTTGACAGCCGCCCTTCTTCATCTTACATGTGCGCTGTGGCTTCACGGTGCCTAGAAGACAAACAAATTGTAGAAAACCATGGTGACATAAAACATCAATACAATATTTGCATAGTCCTACGATCATAGTGTTATAAGAGGGGCAACTACTATAAAAAAAAAAATATATAAAAAAAATTGCCTTGGGGTTTAGAGTCCCTCTCTAGAATTTGTCACTAATATCCTATATGTTAACAGTTGTCCAGTGAAACAGGAATGAGTGAATTATTGTTCTACTGTGAAAATCTTTCACCCATACTTGGGGTTTTGATTTGGGACTATTTGAATACTTTTGGAGTAAATAACGTAATAGAAAGGCATTATGTCCATGTGCCGTGTACTGACTGCAGTAGGTCTTGTCCTCGTCCGACTTGTCCACGCAGTGCCGGATGCCGTCACACACGAGGTCCTGGCGGATACACTGAGTGGAGTTGCGGCACTTGAAGTCCATCGGGCCACAGCTACCTACGACTGGGCCTGGATGAAAACAACTCATTCATAATTGCAGCGTATGCTTGAATACAGATAACAATTGAGAGATAATAACTATGAAATGGGGAAAACAATTAAAATCTTTGACATAAAGCAATTTCCCTTAAAAAGATTGATTGATTGAATTATTGTTTTACGTCGCAGTGGGAATATTTCACCCATAGGCGACAACCTTTTAAAAAGAACAAGATGAGATGCACTGGAACCTGGCTGAAGAGATGTACAAGGTTACGCAAGGAGCACATAGCAAGAACAGGGCTCGACAGTAAGGACTGTCCGCCTGTCCGGGACAGGTATGATCCACAGGCGGACATGTAAATTAGCCCAGATTAACAAGCCTTTTACCTACAGTTTCATGTCCGATAGGGCAGAGGAAAACGTGCCTTAAAAAGTTAGTGTAGAGCCATGAACAAGTACAGGTATCACTCACAGTTCTGTTCATCAGACCCGTCCGTACAGTCCTTGTTGCCATCACACTTCATGCTCCCCCAGATACAGATGTCGTTGTTGCAGCGGAAACTACCAGGCGCGCATCCGAACGTAGCTGTGGACGTAGAAATATTTACACTTTTCTTATTACACATATTCTCTTAATTCTATCACGTTCTCTTTCCGACTACCAAACTTTCATGATCCATTTGTTTCTAATACATGTTTAAGACACATATATAGTAAAAGTTAAATAACAGATACAGACATTAACATGAATAAACTAGTTCTAATGGAAACATATACAAATTAAATGTATTTTATTTTCTTACATATATTTTTTAGATCGTAATAGTACGCCACATTGAGATCCCAAACTTTTTAATACAAATTATTAACTTTCAACAAGTTTAACAAACTTAATTCAAGATGTCGCTCCCCGATCCAGCAGGACGAGCTTACCACACGCGGTGATGTTTTCATCAGAGTTGTCCTCGCAGTCGTCATCACCATCACAACGCCACAGCAGTGGTATGCACAATCCATTCTTGCACCGGAACTCGTCATTGGTACAATTCCGTTCTGGAACAGATCGCAAAAAAAATTACATAAAGATCAAATAGAAATCATACAGATCACATAAAAATCATGTTTGCATATACAATGTACATGTATATCACTAAAATAAAATAAAATATAAATTTGAATATATAACAGGAAAATAAAATTAACTATAAATTTAAATTAAAGTAAAAATAAAATAAATGTACGAGATAAGAAAACTTGCTACGAGAGATAGAAAGAAAATAATGAAAAATCAATTACATTAAAATTTAAATTTCGTAAAATTATTTTGCACTCCACCCCATGTAGGAATAAATTGTGAATCCACAAAGTCGGGCGCCATTGTGCAGGCACTTACCACAGTTCATCTCGTCAGTGCCGTCAGCACAGTCCGTGTCCCCGTCGCACCTCCAGGACTTGGTGATACAGTGGTGAACCTTCCCACACTTGAACTCGCTGTCTGCGTTACACGTCACATCTGTCAAACACACAACACCAACACCATCACTGACTAACTCTCCTAGCACAACCAACATCAGTACAATCACAAATCGCAGGTAAAATATTTTGACAACTTCTGTAAAAAAAAAAAAAAAAGTCCAATGAATTTTTAAGTATATATTTTCTTAAAGCGTTAAATGTATGAGCAAGTTTCACTTCACAGTGAAAATCTTTTATCCAAACAAGGACAAACTCGCTGCATGTAACTTTGATGCAAGGACAAGACTTACTGCAAACTGTACGTATTCAGTTTAACAGATTGCATACAGATAACTATCCAGAACCTCATCATTGGAAATCCACATAATATCCAAAGATAAAATATATACGAAGAAATGCGGTACAACGAGATGGTAGTAAACATTAACTGTGATGCGTAGGACCGGACTTACTGCACACATTCTCGTCGCTGCCGTCTTCACAGTGCACCTCGCCGTCACAGCGCAGGTCTTGTCGGATACACTTGCCGTTGTCGCATTTCCACTCGGCCTCCGAGCAGTTCCTTGGAGCTGAAATGTGACGATGTAAATATTTATTTTTATTTTCAAAACACGGCTTGTCAGTTCCTAACTTTATGACCTGGTTTAATGTCGATATAGTAAGAGGAAAAGACTTGTGACACTGTTGTGAAATGCTATTTACGAGATGATAACGTTTAGGACTTGGGATACTAGTTAGGACACTGTCATGGGACAGAAAAGGATTTGGAAAAAAGAGTTGTCCAACTTATTAAATCCGCTCCGTTGGCAACTACGTAACAGTTGGCAATACATGTCAAATGAGTCTGTGACTATGGAGTAGAACATTGCTGTGGGGAATCTGTCACCCATTTGCGATGACATGTCGCACGTAAGCTATACTTACTGCAGTCTCTCTCATCAGACCCGTCACGACAGTCGTCATAGTAATCACACTGCCATCTCCCTGGGATACAGTGACCATTGTTACACTTGAAGTAGGTGGGGTCGCATGTACGAGAATCTAAAACAGACAGGCAATCATAAAGTTACATAATACTGAAAATAATTCTCTTTCATCCATCAAATTAATATAATATTAAATAATGTAATGTAGATAAAAAATATATATATAAAATAAAGATAAAGATATAAAAATAAAAATATAATAGTAATAATAATAATAATGTTTGTATTATTATTTAATTTTGTTTCTGTATTGGGGTTTAGAGTCGAACACTCTACCATTGAGCTACCACCTGCCCTGGTGCAAAACGTAACGGCAGTTTCAGAAACTCACGGCATTCGTGGTACTTCTCGTCTGTGTCGTCGTTCTCGCCACAGTCCGGGTCTCCGTCGCACTTCCAGGCGTTGGGGATGCAGCGGCCGCTGATGTTGCACTTGACGTGGTCAGGCTTGCACTCCAGCTGCGTGCAGTTGGCCGGCTCGTCAGACTTGTCGCCGCAGTCGTTGTCGTGGTCACAGCGCCACACATACGGCACGCAGCGGCCGTTGTCACACGTGAACTGGTTGCCACTGCACGTCGACGTAGCTGGAAATGGAAAATTAATTGGAGAGTTCTTGTTTCATGTCATAGGGGGGAACTTTCACCCATAAACAACGATAACATTAATTGAAGATGTATGCTATTACTGGGACTCAAGTTGGGGGTTTTGATTTGGATTAAGTTGGGGGTTTTGATTTGGATTAAATTGGGGTTTAGAACTGCTTTAGAGCTTCTTGTAAGATTTATTTCAATCAAATCACAGCTTGTCAGTTTAGGGTAGGACAAAACCGGCAACACTTATTTTTTGTGTTTTTTTTTTTTTGTAATTGGGTTTAGAGTCGCTTTCTAGAATCTTTCATTAACATCACAACTTGTAAGTTTACGGCAGGAAGAAACCCACAACATCCATAGCACTGAAGGTTGAAGTAAATCTGCAAGCACCAGCTGGTACTGACAGACCAAGGATGATATCTGTATTGCCACTCTACAGAAATGTAACTTCTGTGAAAATTGATGCTGGGCCCCCCCGGGTCAGGATTTGAACTTGGGGACCTTTCGCTCCAAAATCCAAAGTTCTACCACTGCGCTACCAACCACCCCTGCAATACCTGTAGGGTCGAGTGTAACAGTAAACCTGCAAGTGTCGGCTAGTATTGACAAACTAATGGTAATAACTGCACTGTGCTGACAGCACATCCTACCACGTTCACATCGCAAATGATTGATGCTTGGTTCCCAAGATGGGATTCAAATGGAGTCATTGAAATAACTTAAATTTGACTGCTTTATTTCATTATTCCTGCTTCATCATCAAGACTTCAAGAGTTGTTGTACTTACGACAGTTCTTTTCGTCTTCGCCATCTCGACAGTCTTGGTGTCCGTTACACTGCAGTGTTTTAGATATACACGTCTTGTTCGAGTGACACTTGAACTGGTGCTCCATACACGGGTAGGCGTCTGGTGTGGGAAACAATTGTACAGATTTACAATGACTTACATACATTAGGGAATCCAGTGTTCGAAATTACTGCTGACCCACTGGTCCGGACATTTCTCCCAATGCTAAGGTATCCTAAGGGCCAGTAGAAATGCATGTTTTTTTTGTTAACATTTATTATTTGTATCATTATTCGGGCCAGTAGGTTTCCAGCGGTAATTTTGGACACTGAGGGCATAATTTCTTAAAGCTCTCATATCCACTGCGAGACAATAACGCTCTTGTAAGCGCATGAGCGCCATGTACAAGATGTCACTACGAGAGTGCTTGTAGTCTAATAATGGACACGAGAGCTTTGTGAATTGATATCCAGATCTTATTACTGATTGGCTTACAGCGGGAGGACTACTAAACAATTGCAGAAGTTGGGTATAAAGATAACCTACAAATAATTTGTTAGAGAAGATAGAAACAGCTAGATCACTGCCCGATTTCTCGAAACAAACTGGTCACTAAAATTCAGTTTCAATTGTTAACTGAAAACTGCATCTCGAGGGAAATAAACTTGGTGACAAACTGAGTTTTAAACTTAGTTGTTCCAAGTATTTCTTTTAGAAATCCAGGCATGTCAATTGAATTAAAATTTTCACTGCAGTAACAAGACATATATATATACAGCAATCAAAATTAACACTAGTCCGCTAGTCCTGGCTATTTCTCCCAATGGAAAAGTACCCTAATATAAGGACGAGAAGAAATTCAATTTTTTTTTTTTTGTTATTTGTATTACTTTTTTTTATTTTATTTTTTATTTGGGGTTTAACGTCACTTTCTAGATTCTTTCACTAATATCATGACTTGCATGCATATGTACTGCTTGACTAGTCTGGATTTCCACCAG
>JAUTBQ010217006.1:0-21037 GCA_032361185.1 Lepetodrilus ovalis | reverse complement strand
GTTTCTGTGGTAAATCCAGCAGGGAGAGGTTTAGCATTGTTGTTGTTGTTCTTGTTGTTATTATTGTTGTTATTATTATTATTGTAGCTATCATCATCGTCACTTACAGGGTGTGGGTGGTAGTGCAGTGGTAGAACGTTTGGAATTCGAAGCCAAATGTCCAGAGTTCAAATCCCGCCCCAGGGGGCACCAGCATTAATGTTCGCGAAAGATACCTTTCTGATGCGATATTGATAGGGTGCACTGTCTGTAGAGTGGCAATACAGTTATCATCCTTGGTCTGTCAGTACCAGATGGTGCTTGCAGGTTTACTGCAACATTCAGCGCTACGGATGTTGTGGGTTTCCACCTGCCCTAAACTGACAAGTCGTGATATTAGTAAAAGATTCTAGAAAGCGACTCTAAACCGACTGGGTGGCTGGGCTAAATGAGGGTGTACACCACACTTTTACATGGCCTATGATTCACTAAAGGACCTAAATCAGTCTGTGCGCCAGGCAGGAAGTGATGTAAACCTTGAAAACACTCAGATCAGAGTTAGTAACCCAGACATTGTATGTCAAGGGATGATGGCTAGCAGTGGCTGTCCTCCACACCAAGAACACACTGGTCTATTGTGTGTACATTACCAGATCCCTGTTACTCCATACATCGTTGTTCAACAAATGTTTATGTCTTCAACATTTGGCTGTCATATGGTCGAGATAAGCGATTGCGACGAGATGTCCCTCAAACAAAGCTCCTTTTAAAAAAATTATAATGGTCTTTTTTTTGTACACGGATATCAGGAAGGTCGTTGCAAGTGGCATAAACAATAATTCATTCATTTTATTACAATATATTTGAGCTAAGACATGATTATGGGCTATGTTGAAGGAAATGTGGGCAAGATTAAAAGTTCAAATTTGTCAAAGATGAAAGAAATTGTTTCAAGACTAGTAATGTATGTGATATGAGCAAGGGTCATAAATTATGTAGATAAGCCAAGAACAGTACATACTAGACTTGTTTCAAGCTTGGAAATGAAAACTGGGCATCTTGGGATTCAAACTCAAACCATTGACTTTGTGGTCAAACAATGACTAAACGTACAAGAATAAGAAAACAGAAACAAATGATACTGGTTGAAGAAGAAAAAATTCATTTCTCATTAGTTAATTTATTGCTTTATTATGTGGCTGTGGGAATATTTGACCCATTGCTGACGATAAAGAAATAATTCAGCATTTTATCATGGAAGCTATTCACCATGAGATTTATTCAAGTTACATGTGCAAGAATAAATGAATTAATGAATGCCTGTAATATGTTACATAACGTTGTTGCTATGACCATTCCATGAGACCAAATATGGATAAAACACGTTTTGCTGATCTCAGCATTATTCCAGCCAATTTGACCTTGCATTGATCACATAACCTACAGAATCTCGTCTTCTGGGAGAATACTCGCACGTAGGTCATATTACATAAGAAATCAATAACACAAAAGGAAATGTTTTCAGAACCATGTCCAAATACGCGAGTGTTATCAAAACAAAACTTCACAAACTTAATTATCTTATGAAAAGGATAACACGTTTATGTCCACATTTACATAACCAGTGGAACCTTGGGCCTCAAAAGAACACAGAATTAATATGGCAACCCATAAAGGACTTCTGGAACGTGAAATCCGATGCACAACCGATCCGTACCGACTGTTCCTTCGTTGTTCCTTCGGCATTGGTCGGATCTACAGAGCGAATGTAACAGTGTTTGGCATGCAATCCAGCAGTATATACTATTCCCCACAAAGACTTGCAGAACACACAAACAAACAGAGAAGCATGTTTACATAGTCTTGGACAGAAGTTCTTCTGAGGCTTCCCCACCACCCCCTGTACCCCCCCCTCTTTCCCCTCGTACCCCTGGAGGCACGGGCAGGGGAACATCATACTGGGATGGACATACAACATGGACCAATCTTGTATCATCTTACAGAAGCCCAAAGAGAAATGGTTGTGTCAGCAAGAACACATTGGTAATGAACTGCAGCATTCCATCTTCCAAAAAACCCAACATCTTCAGGAATAATTTTAGCTATTTTCGGTGTCCACAATTACCGTCTGCTCCACTGACTGAGATGGAAGCCATTTTGAGTGGAGATGAGAGCTCTCCTAATATATGAAGCTATTTAACCTTCTTCCCGATGGCAATAAGATATGTTCTATTGAACAGTGGATGTGATTAATCCAGTAAAGTTAACCTTATTCCTGCTAAAAACAATTGAAGATGCCCAATAATAATAGGTTTGGTTTTTTTTAGTAATCAAGAAAGGAAAAGGTTAAGATGCACAAACAAGATTTTAGCATTCAACAGCGATGGAAACTTACCGATAAAACTTACTAGCACGAATAGTGATACAATTAACAGATGTTTACAAACAAAAAAAAACATGACTTTCTACTAGCCCTTAGGATACCTTTAGCATTGGGAGAAATGGCCAGGGCTAGCGGGCTAACTAAATTTCCATCCCTGATTCAGAGCATAATGAATGATTCTGTAGTACATGTGTGTCTTAAACATAGGCATCTCCCTGTAAAAGAAACATATTTGTGGGCATTTTCAAAGTAATAAATGTAACACAAATTCAATCATAAAAGATATGTGCACTGTATATTAGCTATAGCAAACAACGGAAAGTGACGTCCAATTAGGTGGTTATTTACTGCTGGAACACAAAGAATAACAACACTGAAGCATATGCCGACATTAACCAATGAAAGACGGACTCTACATGGGGTTTTTTTCAAAACAAAAGGCAACTTGGCAAAACTGGTCTATTGACAATTCCAGCTAACACACTGATGTAGGAGTAGAGAAAATGCCCAGTTCTATAGAAATTCCAAGTCAGAATTTGGTTTGAATGGAATGTCACGAATTTCCGACCATCAACATTTTGGTTTCCTGGAAAGTTGTCTTCGCTCTGATAATGCTACTCTTAAAGTTCCCTGATGACCAGATGATGACCAGATGATGACCAGGCAACTCTGCAGGCATCTCGCTGGTCAGGAGAAACAGTTGCACAAACACAACATCCGTGCACATGCCGCAGCGGCCATTCCCGGTCAGAGTTCAAAGGTCATGTAAATATCTCACGAGTACAGGAAACTTTACTGAAGCCAATGTCCTATGATCAGAGATTATAGAAATTAGGACTGGAATATAGGAGAACGGGGTGTTCGGATTGGATAAAACATTTTTAATATCGGGATAATTGGATATGTATTCGGACTTGTAGTCACATGACCTATGAGGAAATGTTTCGATCAATATGGAGATAGAATGGCTGGCCAAATAATGTGTAAAATGCTTCGACACGTTATGTCAACAAGTTTAGAATTGCAGCATTCAAGCAATACACACCTTGAACTCATGATAATTAGTCTATAATTAGTTCATATCATAGAACAAATATTAGCTCTATCTGGAATACATGTATATTATCTGGCCCCCAAGGCTAATAAACGTTTTGGGAGTATAATTCCATGCCCAACTTAAATTTAGCAATGGGAAATGAAAGAGAAGAGAAAAAAAATGAGTTAACACAAAATCGCAATCAATTTTATTTTTTCTAACCTCAAGGCCTGATCCACAATTTTACATCAGGCCATTCCTGATATAACGAAACCTTTAATAACCTATTCTAACATTGAAATGCAACCCCAAACACAAATAATAGTGGTTATAACTAAGAGAACCAACAGCAAATGCATTTTCACTTTAAGACATTATCAGACATAGGAACTCAAGATAGAGAGATTGGCGTACTTCGTTAACCAACATTTAGAGGCAAATGTCTGTATTTTCGCCCTGCTCTTCGTCAGGCTGAAGTTATAAATTCCTTCCTTTGTTGACCTGAAACTCATTAATCATAGTTTCTCACCTATTTGTGTCTATGACCAGACTGTATGCAGGTTTGTACTCTTATACATAAATAACATGGAAGTTACATTGAATTAGACAACGATGATGATAGATAATACATACTACTAGTCAGTGTTCGAATTAGAGTGGGACTTGGGGGTCTTTTGAAAATCTGCAATGCTAAAGGTATCTATGGGACTCCTTGAAAATTGCACATTTGATAAGCATTAACATTGGAGAATGACCACCTCATTATTTTCTGAATTTTCAACTGCTAGTGAAATGAGTGATGATTGGAGATTTCAGATGATTGAACTTGATTGGATACTATTTGACATTATTGGTGACAGCTGGAGATGGTTGGCAATGAGATAATTTGAGGTGACTAGGGATATTGAAGCCTGGAAATGATCAGTGATGATTTGGACATGATTGGTGATGATTGGACATGATTGGTGATGACTGCAAATGATTGGTGATGATTGGACATGATTGGTGATGACTGCAAATGATTGGATTCAGACTGACATTGAACGTGACTGGGGATGAACAGAGATTATTGAGGATGCTGGCTATGAGAGGGACGCCATTTAAGAATCAGGAGCGATAAAATATTCTGAAAATAACATAGATATCGAGTGGGTCATGTAAAAATAGCTGCGGTAGACATGACAACAAAACAAAACAAAAAAGTAGAAATGCGGAAAAGTATCGTGTCCATATGGCCTACAAACATCTGGCCGAACTGAAAGGTAAACCGCCTCTGATAACAACTTATAGCTTATGTCATAACAGCAAGAATGATTATGTTACGACACTGAGAATGTAGCAGTGTAGTGTCACGTACTTCAGTACAGGTCAGAGGTCAAGACAGTGCAGCACGTGTGCCACTAGGTCAATGATGACTCAGACAGATTAATATTAGTTACACTGACATCTATAATAAACAGCAGGTGTCTTGGGCTGTGTAGATATGTAGATCTACCCACTGTTTTATGTGTGATGAGGTTAGCTTGCGCGAAATAGCAGGCTTATATTGCACTGTATATCCAAAACAATATGGAAGACCATGAAAATAATTTCGTATTTGAGAAATTGGAAACAAGAGTTGGTGAAGAAGGTTTTGGAAATATTGATGTTTTACAAGGCAAAAGTAATGGTTTAGAATTGATTAGTTTATGAAAGTAGTTGACTGGTGCATGAAAGAGGGGTACCAGCATAGAAAAAGAAGGTAATTTTGTGCATGCGTGTGTGTGTGTGTGTATGTGTGTGTGTGTGTGTGTGTGTGTGTGTGTTTGTGTCCATGCGTGCGTGCGTGTATATGTGTGTGTCTCTAATTAGATACTGTTGTCATCGGTAAAGTCAATAATTGTACAGTTGTATTTCTACTGTCGATAATTGAAAATAGTTCAGATAGACCCTAAACAGCACGGACAGTTTTCTATTTTCTGGGTTAACACATCATTATTCCTATATCTCCACCACGTTTCTGTACACAAAAAATAACATCATATTCACAAACCGCTGACAGTATTTACAAACATATGGCAAGGTTAATAAGAGAACTGATAGAATAAGGCAAAACAGAAGACAAATGTTAGCCAGCCAATAGGTTAATATGCTAATGGAGGCGGTCTGGTAGGAAGATGATGGGATGGGGTGTACACAGATACATGATGTATCCATTCCTCGCCCAGCAGGATGCTGTAGCAGATGGCAGACCGGCTGCAGGAACATCAGCTGCAGGAACATCAGGATGGTTGCAGGAACATGAGGAATGAACATCGGGGCAGGATACCCGTGAGGAACCGCTCCAGGAAACAGCCCCCAGAAGCTGCTCCCCAAACAGCCCTCAGAAGCTGCTCCCCAAACAGCCTCCAATATGGTTTCCATACTCCATGTACTGATTATCTTGTCCTTGTACTGATATGCCAATGTACTGATTTGCCCATTAATCAACGGTTTACTGACTTGTCCTTGTACTGATTATCTTGTCCTTGTACTGACATGCCAATGTACTGATTTGCTCATGAATCAACTCTTTATTGACTTGATATGACAGACCTGCAGATGAACCAACTTTGTACTAACTTGACCATGTAATGACTAATGGTATCTTGCCCATGTCCCGACTATCTTGTCCTTGTACTGACTTGCCAATGCTCCAACTGACCTGCCGATGAACCAATTTTGTACTGACTTGACAATGTACTGATTATCTTGTCCATGTACTGCCTTGCCCATGACCTGACTTGGCCATGTACTGACTTGCCCAAGAACCAACTTTGTCCTAACTTGCCCATGTATTGACTTGCCCATGAATCATCTGTGTACTGACTACTGGATCATGTAATTTGTCAGTGTACTGACTTGAGAATGTACTGATTTGCAAATGTACCATCTTGTTCATGAACAGACTTTGTACTGACTTGCCACATGAACGGACATTGTACGGAATTGTCAGGTGTACTAACTTTCTCATGTACCTGCTTGTCCATATGTATTAACTTGTTCTGTTAAAAATGTCAATGGTTAGAATGTTTGTGTTTTTTAAGTTATCCAATTACACATTGTACATATGATTTCTTATTATCTTCCAACAAGAGAAAAAAAATGCCTTTTGAAAATTTGCGATATCTTTATATCATAACAAAAATAATTCAAATTTGTCCCAAAAGCAGATGTAGCCAATGAAATTGGTGTATGACTCAATATATCCCAGTAATACACACAGATGTAAACACAGTGCTATCTCTATCTGATAAGTCTCCCGGGATGTCTGTGTATCCAAGCATGAGCACCAGTGCACCTAACATTACCACGGCAACCTCACTATTTATGTACACTATCAGCTCCCCCAACCCTCCCTTCCCAAACAATTTTTTTCACAGAGCTGATGTAAACTCCTCACATGACCCTTGCTGATGGGAGCTGTGCTGATATGTGAATACGAGATCATATCACTTTGAAGTAACCACTTGGGAATTTTTAATATCTCATTATATAAATTTTGTGTATTTGGAATTTGTATGGAAATTCCAGAGCTTCAGTCCAGGTGAAATCAAGTCATATTCCTAACGTGGTACATCATTATTAACATCACATGTCATCTATCCAGCTGGTTCAGTTAGCATACGAACCAATGGTTCATTAACCATCTCTATGCTGGAGGCAACTGGAGATGCCCTAAATAGCAGCACCTATGTCTAGTTCAGCAGGGAGAGGGTTAATGGTCAAGCAACAACTTAGCCACATGAACTGATCAAAAACCTGGGACACATCGACAGGCTTATCATCACAGTGTCACATATTAATCCACATTTGAATCTGAACATTTTACTTAAATTAATTCTTCACATATTTATTACCAATGATCATTGACAGATAGCAAGACTATTCCAACACACACACTCAGAAAGTGAATCATCAAAAACATGCAAGAAGGTGTGTGGCAGGGAGATGTTCTTCTTCCTGTATTGTTTCCACAAGTAACGTATCAAATTTCTACCTCCTAATGCTCATTCGTTATTTCCAATTTTCCAAATGGTGTCCACACTGATAAGAACACCCACTTTCATTAACCTTGGACAGTATGCTCACCATGGAGCACAGCAGGTTATCTACATGTGCACTCCTAGTACTGACAACAGGGAAAGTTACATAATTGAAGCCAACATATAGCAATCATCAGATTACCATTGATGGAAATTCCACTCATATTTCCTAAATCTGACGTACTTTGTGCTCAAGAAATATTTCATTGACCGTTACTACACGAAATCATCGTCATCATCAAAAACGATCTTTCAAACGTCTCATGAAGTCTATCAAGTGTAGGAGAAAAATAACAACCTAAAAACATGGAGGTTTACAAACTACTAAAATAAAATGCATCTTAGCTTGCTGGATTGATTATGGCATCTCCAGTAGTCTTCCAGAAATTGAAAGTTAATGATAAATGGAAATGCCACAATGTGTTTCCTGTGGAAGTCGGTAATTAATCATCAGTTTGACTAATCTGCAGAAAACTAAAGCTAACACCACACCACCATTCAAACCTACCCCACCCCCAACCACCATCCCCACCCCCCAACAACACCCCCTCCCCACCACCAGCATAGTAACCCAGGTGTTCACTTCCTGGTGGGTCTGACACCAAACTTGACCTTTCTTCTCATCATTATCATCATACCAGTGTATCTGTAGTTCAGATATCAACATGCAGACTCGCTTCTTTTACTGTGAAAAGATATCTATACTTTCATCGTGACTTCCACGAATCGGCATGATCATAATCTATTGACCTCTGCCACAGCTGCCACCACCAACGCCACCATTTCCACCTCCACCACCAACACCAACACTATCTAACTATCTCCACCACCACAGCCACTACTACCACAACCACCATCACCTCCATCACCACCAACACTATCACCACCACCACAGTCACTACTTCCACAACCACCAGAACAACCAAAACCATCACGACAAATAAATCCAGGATATAACAACATCAGTAAAGGCAGATACTGCATCACTTTGCCAAATACTGTACCATGCGCCACAGAATGTATTTGGACAAAAAGGAAGTACATGTACCAACTATTAGCGAATAAATGGGCCTATGCATGTGGTAGGCTAACCATCACTAGAGATGGTTCATGTTATGCATAATAACCCATTAACCTGCTGTATAATGCACAAAGACATCTCCTTGGGGGATCTCCAGTTGCCTCCAGCATGGAGAGGGTTAATATCATGGTAGAAACATGATAGTAATTGACTTTGAAATGAAGTCTCAAAACATCCATAGCAATCTTTGTCATGCCCATTACACATTCGACGGAAGAGTTTATTAGTTTCAGTTTGTTACTTTTAATCGTTTACATTTCATTGTGCATATTGCCAAAACAGTCAATTACTTATACGACTTCAAAGAAGTGCTATTCAAACAAGCTATTCCATGGTATATTGGCAACTCTATGAACCAGAAGCACTTCAAAAACACTGGTAGACCAGTATACTAGACGCAGCAGTATATACCATACGCCACTGCCATCAATGTTTCAACACCTAGTGCCATCTTTCCCATCTGAACGATACCCGTGAGCTTTACATGAAGGAAAAAACTCTTTAAGGCAAAGAACGTGTTCTGTCCGAGGCTCCCAGGTGTAAAATAGCAATCTGAGATTGCTGGCTATCCTGCAGAGAGCTTCCGTGAAAACATACATCCTTCCCCCAAGCTAAAACATCCCCCAACCCCTGATGTGCCTCTTTCCCTCAATTGAGGACCGACTCCCTGGTCTTTCAGTAGTCTGACCTCCCCTAGCATCCTCCGGTTCACAATCAGGCATACACATGGACTTTCCTGCATGTTCATTAAGGAATACAGATTACCTATAACGTAAACCTATTGCCAGCTATCCCTGCAGAATGCTTCAGTTAAAGCAGACTTCCCCACTTAGCCCCTGGAGGAACAACTCCCTCTGATCCAACATCACTTTCAGTTTATAATCACAGGCGTGCACATGGACTTTCCTACAGGTTCATTAAAAAACAGATTACCTATAACCTACAACCTTCGACCCCGCTTCCTCATCCACATTTGAACCACCTCCACGCCCCCACCCCATCCCCCTCACACCCCATCTATATCTGACCTTCGGCAAAACCTTCACCTGTCTATATTAATCAATTTCAGAAGGAGCACTTCAAAAGAAATACCAGGTGACAATTCACATTTGTCTAACTGGAAATTGGCTTGGGTTGTGTGTGTAAACAAAACGTCCTTCTTGAAGCTAATTTGCCTTGAATATTGTAAGCAAATTATCTCTACTGCTTAAGTCTCCGTTCACTCGAAGTTCCAGTGACCCATGGTTGGAAGTCAATATATATATACTTTCTGCACGGCCCCATACGTCAATCAAAATGTTCAACTCGGCAAGAAGTCATACAGTAAATGTACGATATCTGTACAGAAAACGGCACGGGTCAAGCCTAAGGTATGATATATGATATATAGGAAATTGAAGTAGGATATGAGTTTCTGAATTGCTCTTGTCACTGAATATTGCCTTTGGTCGGAACAGTAGGCGATAGCACTTCAGATCGAGCCAATATAGCTTTTAGATTGTCATAACTGTGGAATCGTTCAATTGTTCTTGTATTGTCCGATATCATTTGATTGCGATGTCATCGATCCTCTGTATGACATAGACATTTTCATATGATTTCTAACATAGTGGCTGCTGTGTACTTGATGTCATAGAAATAACTCCATGTTCAACTATTTCTGCTTTGGCGTTTTAGAAATGCATCCAAAAATACAATTTTTCTTCATCAATGAAATAAAATATATTAGATCCATATAAATATTCCAAAACTAAGTCTAATAGAATAAAAAAAAAATCCTTTGTTACTATAGAAATACATGCATGAATTCAATGGAAGAAAGATTATGTTTGAATATCCATGTATTTGAATAGAAAATAACAAAACATTGATCAATATATTATTTCTCAATGCAATATTGGAAAAGTATGGCCTTTATTGTCTCTCATTAAATTCCTTCTGTATCAATATCCAGTGAATTATAAGCGTGTTATATGCTACATAACAAAAGTGGAATATAATATAGATTTATATTTATTTTCACCTTAGGCCTTCTCACAGCTGTCAATCACCAAAGGTGGGGGTCATATAACACTTTTAAGATTATATAAAACGCATAAAAGAAATAGTTACAACTTTCTACAAAATTATCACACATATCACACACATTTTATATAAATTAGTTTTTGTTAGTATAGGAATTGAATTATAACATTGAATTCATAAATGGTATTAATAAATGAAAGCAAAAGAAAATAATGTTGAAAAATGTGAAAATATTTATGACTCGGTCCCTCGAATGGCAAGTAACCAGTTTTCGGTACAGAAGCATCAAGGGGTGGAATATCCCTAGCTTTGTTCTGAAGTACAGATGTGACTAGTACAATGGCGTACTGAATGGACACAATAACACAGCCTAAAAAAAGAAATCGTTTAACGTGAAAGGGGCAGATGTTGCGACAACAACCAAAAAATGGACAAAGACTTTGTAACCCTGTGATTCTCAAGATTAAAGAAAGAGAGAGAAATATTGGGAATTACAAATTACAAATATTCTGGATTGTACTTGGGGAAAGTGTTCTATAATGATATGGAGATGACATACACCCACTGGTAAAGTAAAAGATATAAAACACTTCAAAAACACTTTGCCACCAAATGTCATAAAAATTACATATTTAATTGTCTGTTCTGAAGGGATTTTTCAAAACATACAATTGAATATAATACTTCTTAGCAAAGAAAACAAATATTTGAGATAATTTTCAAAGAAACATACTGAAAAACAAGATTGCATTGAAGGGAATAAGTCTTTAATCTGTAACCACTAAACTAGTGATGCTGAAATGCATGCTCTTGGCGTGAACACATGTGCATCAAATGCTCTAGACATCGGGATAGATTAGATAGCGATTAATTGCATTACTTTGTAGATATCCTTGGTATATATCCTTGTCGGAATACATTCACTAGGGGACCTCCCGGAAAGCAGTCGGAAAGGAGTCGGAATACATTACCATCAGGGGACCTCCCGGAAAGCAGTCGGAAAGGAGTCGGAATACATTCACTAGGAGACCTCCCGGAAAGCAGTCGGAAAGGAGTTGGAATACAATCACATGGGGAATCTTCCAGGAAAGCAGTCGGAAAGGAGTCGGAATACAATCACCTGGGGACCTCCCGGAAAGCAGTCAGAAAGGAGTCGGAATACATTATCATCAGGGGAACTCCCGGAAAGCAGTCGGAATACATTCCCCCTGGGGAATTTCCCGGAAAGGAGTCGGAATACATTCCCCCTGGATATTAATACAACCGCGAGTTGTACTTTTAACATTAACGTCAATACTATCCAAGAGGCTCCTGTGTGGTGATGGGTTCAGGAAACACTGACTAAATCGACTAATGTCAATGTCAATAAACACCAAGTGTTGTTCATTTCATACGATCATGCATCACAAACTTGACTTCACGACACTTCTTTAAAACACGTAGAGCGTTCCTTTAAAGGCTTTTGTTCCTTTGCCAACATTTTGAGGAAGGAATTTCGCCTATGGAACGCCTCTGGTTGTGTTAAGATCCCTTTATGAAAGTTCTTCTCATAAATATGAGTGTACATATTTTGCGTGGAACAGCTTTAAATCTGTGAATATTTCCTACTGTTTACTGAATTGCCATGTTTCTTTATTCTCTAAACATGATCGAGAAAACATGGAGTGTGAAAACCCAGACCAATTGACCATGTCCAATTTTAACTATGGATATAGTGTGATAAAGATCTGCCATGTTCGGGAAGCAAACACATCATCAATGAAAAGAGTAATCCAACCGTGAAAATAACATAAGCAAATGGATACAAAATGTGTCCAATTCAGATTCGTCGAACCAGAACCAAATTTGTCAAGATATATTTATCTAACCGGATTTGTCAATGGTTATTCGAACCTGTGTCAATTGAAGTGCTACCACAGTAGGATATGTTTAAAGGGCACCTGTTTGAATGCCATTTCCTCTGATAGTGCAATACATAAACTATATACGGTAAACTACATGTACATTTATCTGTGGTAGCGTGGTCATAATACTACCACTAGTAACAACTACTCAGGTTGGTTTATGCACAACCATGATTTGCGAGGGAATTTACGATAAATTATTGTCCGATCAATGTTGAAATTTGATACATAGATATCTTGTTGGCTAAAACACTACATAATGTTCTCACATAGCAAGGTAACCATATTACTTTATTACGCATTTTTAAAATGTGATTAAAATGATGGGCATAATAATAATTCAGGAATTATTATAAATTTCAAAAACCAATGTGGTACAATTCATTTCTAGGTAATAGTTGAGAACTATCTAGTTGTTATTAATGTCATGTAAATTAGGAGAAAAAGTTGGATCTGGCCAGAATAATGCCGGCATTCAGCATTAAAATACAATAAGTTCATGAGTTCAACAGTTCATTGGTTCATCATTGCTTCCTGAAAGCCTCTTCACTGTTGGTACGCTTACACCAACATTGTGAGTGTGTTACCTCACCCATCTATGAAGTGGCATGTGTTGCATCAGAGCTTCATCGCAGTGTGTACTAACTACATGAACAGTACAAGATCCATACAGGGTCGTCTCTGACAGTGATGAGCATATCCTGACATCAAGCCACCATAAATGTCAGACATTGTTGTCACTTTAGTTGTAACAAATTTGAATAGGCGTCATTCCGAACAAAATGTTGAATAAATTAAATTGCGTATGGGTATCTTTTTTACTAAACAATCCTTAAAAATATGAAATGAGCTCATGTTCCTAACAAAATTTTGAATAAACTAAATTGTATGGATACGTTTTTGTTAAACATTCCTAACCTGAATATAAAATGAGCTAATAATAGTACTTACACCATATGTTTTTAAAAACACGTCATATTAAACCCTATTATCTACCCATCGCCACCAGAAACATTACAGTTCAACATTTATCATGAATTGACCAATCCCATAATCTATTATTACTCATCGAAAGATTCACAGGTGGATAGACTACCTGTTAATTAATTCATTCAGAGAGATATTTTTTATCGAGACGAGGTATTTACATCATGTGTATCATATCTCAGTAGGACGTTTGAAGATATACATACATATTAATATTTTGCCAGCAGCATTTTTAGCGAGTGTGATCATAATTAAAGACGCACAGATATCCTCCGGAGAAAGCGATAATTACGGTACGAATGCCTAACAATGAGTTGTTGTGGATGCCCTTGGTAAATGTCAGACACCACATTGCCCGCATATTAACACAGGAATATACTTGGCAACACAGCGCCATCACGTAGAACAACACGTAAAATGCCAACACCTCTTCACCAGGGATAGAACTTTACCTTTCAAAGCTACTAGCCCGAATAATGATTCAAATAATAAATTTGTTAAAAGATTTAAACTTTTACCAATCCATAGGATGGGGCTAACATTGTGAGAAAGGATTTGGACTAGCAGGCTAGTGATGAGATCATTCCCTGTGTTTGCAACTTTTTCTATATCTACTATCCACGTTATTTCATCTGTGTCATACATCATTAACAGATTCCCCGTTATAAAACATTCCCTATTATAAAACAATCATTTTATTATATCATTATTATTGAAAATTCGGCTTTAAATTAATATGCTTACTGGGGAACATCCAAGAAGCCTGTCTTCATGTAATTTTCCTCTTAAATTGGGTCATTGAGACACTTTCAAGACTATTTCATCAATTGATAAACAATTGAAAAATAATATATTATTCAAATACATTCTGGAAATCGATACTTTGCAACATACAAAAACTAGGTATCCACTAAATGAAACATGAACTGAAATCTGCAATGCCCATCACTGCTAACTAGAAATCGCTGCTAACTAATAACCACACATTATTATTGTGGATTATTGACATATGTCAGGTTGTGTAAGTCTCAGTAGACTAGCCTCAGACAGAATTGGATCGCGATGATCATCATGAATACCTGATCACCCAACATTATGTCATGGTAAGTGGTGTCATGGCAAGTTAACCATTGACAACCACTAGATGGTTGGAAGCATCAACCAGACCAATACAACTTAAATATGTATAGGCCTACATAGCTAGCCCTACAGGCTTGCAAGTTTCTCTTATCATTGAATCATTCATTAACTTTATGCCACGAGTCATTTTCTTCCAAGTGCACTTAATAACATACCAGTGTACTATACTGCAAAGTCCAATATGATTTAAATGAATGATGATATTGACATTATCGTATTACTTTAAAGTTAGAGAATGAGTGAGTAGATTATTGTTTTACATCACAGAAGGAATCTTTTACCAATATGAAATTGTCCCCTCTATATAAGGCTGTATTTGGGGTCCATGACATACCCCCAGTCCTATAGTACCAGCCTTATATAATAGTGCAGGTAAATAACAAAAAATCAAAATGGGGTCCACATCTGATGCAGCCTTATATCCGAATCCGCTCTGTATTGAACAGCCTTATATCGAGGGGGCACTGTACTTTCAAATGCAGATACATTAAGTCGTATATGTCGAAATGCAGTCATGTAATTGTAATGATATTTACCATACATGCTAGAAAATGCATGGGCAATTCTATATTGAATGTGCTTGCACATCACTAGCACATATCTCTTTGGATTGTAGTACAATGTACATGTATTCATAAGTTTCCATTCTTTGAAAAAAATAACTTTTGTATTATTATTATGCAGTAGTATATTGACACAGTATGTTATTTTTCTATTGCTTTGTAATATTTGTGTGTAGTACCTTTGAGATGATTTCAAAACTGTTTTGCATACATCAATGCTATTCAATAAAAGCAGGAGGAAACATTCAACATTTGTAGCACATAGTGTTGAGACAAACCTGAAAGCACCAGGTAACCCTGACAAGCCAAGTAGGATAACATCACTGAGTCGGTACAGACAGTATTTTATCAAGATCACATTAGAAATATAACTCTTTAATTCCTAATCTTTCTTTCTTCTCTTTCCACCTTTTCCCCCTTGTCTCTGAGCAGTTTTCCTTTAAGTTGTAATAACGTGTAACCTATCAATTTAATCTTGAATAAAATATGTTTAAACTAAACTTCTGCGGACATTGAAGCCAAGCTTCCAAGGAAGTTTGAACTCGGGATTATTGGCTCCGAAGTCTTACCATCTTTCGCTGCTATAAAGAAGTTCTACTAGAACAAACCACAAAGAATAAACATACCAAGAAGTCATCTACCGGAATAGGCAATTTTCTGATTAGGAATCGACCTACCTGTATTATTATTAGTACGATCTCCTTCCACTCTGAACTTGTGCACATACACAGGCTTATCACTGAGTATATCGGACCCAGGTGGTGGGCCTTTATCAGAAAATAATCGACTATTCCGTTTCAATTTGTTCAGGACAAAATCCCACTCCTCGGCGGAATTCCACATCATCGGCTTCCCTTCCGCTCCGTCGTCGGTTTCCGCCGATGACGGCGTTTCCGTGGAATCTCTCGGCTTCTTCAGACTCCTATCACAGAATGCTTGCACGTCCCCGAATATATCACAGCTGCTGCGTCGATTGAGGTCTTCGAACACGCGAGATCTACGATTTGTTTTGAAGTTTTCCAGCTCCTTTTCGAAGTCCATGAAATCCTCATCGTTGTTGAAGAAATCCAAGAAACTGTCGTCGATGTTGAGATCCGTGAACACGTCCTCGAACGATTCAGCCCTGGATTTCCGATAACTTCTGCGGTCCCCATTTCCCCTCCCTTCCAGACCCCCCTTCCCTCCACACGCTCCCCCACCCATGTCCCCATTGCTAGAAGTTGACGACCCTCTACCTGTCCATCGGAACGGATCGAAATCCGTGGAAAACCTCTTCCGGTTGCTGATTGTGTCAAAAACGCGATCAAATTCTTGAAAATGTTCATCCCCGCTGAAGAAATCCATCAGCGGATCATTGAGAATCTCTCGGCTCCCAGCGATGCAGCGACTGCGCCTGTGACTGGTTTTTGTCTCGACGCCCGTCCGAGGATTCGAATATTCGCAATCCTCTCTCATCTCCACCTTGAGTTTCTTGAAATCCTTCAAATCCTGTTTGAAATCCTCAAAGTCGTCCTCATCCTTGAAACCGTGTCGAAAATACCTGTAAGTCTCGGATTTGTCGATATCGCTGAATTTCAAATGGAACAAGTCGAATATATCCTCCAAGGGGATCTTTTCCTGGCTGTCTGTGTTAAATATAAACTGGCCCGAACGCTTGCTGTAGTACCCACTATCTTCCATCCCTACCACCCAATCTGCCAATACTGTTAGCAGCAAGAGCTATAAGACTCATCCTTGCTTTTTTGGCCGTCAGTCAAAAGCTGACAGCGACTGTTGGATAAAAGTGTAGCAGACGGGCACACTACCTCCAGAGCAGACGGGCACGGAACTGAAAGGAGCAGACACAGCACACAGAACCCTCTGCTCTACTCTAGTTACACTACACTACTCCAGACTAAATATAGCGACCCTCCACTATCAGCTGATTGAGGTGCTTTGCAACAAAGTCACCCACAATATTGTAGTTCCCTCCGATCAACCGAGCCTTTTCATTCACGGTATTCCCCACTGAAGTCTTCTATCACTCACAAAACCAACAAGTGTCAAAACTCACGATGGATATATTCATTCAATTCAAAGTCACTGATTTTTTCGATATCTGTGATCTATTTCAGGTGATTACAATACCACATAGCGAGACCACCGACAATGGGTACACAAAAATCAACTTATTTTTCACTCATGATTTCCTCATTCCTCGAAATGTGCTCTCAAACACACAATAAACCACTTCCTTTTACTCTGAGCATGTGCAGAGTGTCTACCCTCGACACAACTCACAATTACTTGAATTAGTCACCCCAGGTACAAATGACAGCGAACCCAGTCAGCTGAGAGAGATCCGCTCGACTATAACATCAGAACCAGCTCACATAAGCCGTAATGTTATTTTCTATCCACAGATAACACAACCGCTTGGCGTAATCGTAAAAACCAGGATTGGCTAACACCGACGCTGGTAATCACACAACATGCATTGTGTAATATGCTTCTCCCTCTCACAGGTGCGAGGGGATATTGTAAGGATTCAGAGCGGAAGTTTTTCCCGAGAGGTAACATACAGTTTTATCTCGTTATCAATGCAGGGACCTATGATCTAAACTCACAGCCGATACTGAGCCGATATAATACCACCTGTGACATGAGAGTGACTGAAGTCATGTATCACTTTAAAGGGTCAGAGGTCATGACCCCAATTGTCAGAGAAGCTGTTTTCGGTATTTACACAGCATGTTTGAAATCTATAACTGCCTCTAGGAAATAGGCTTATATATTGTAGTTACACTTTAGTAGCAAAACACCCTTAATCCCTTAATTCAATTGCAATAATGTATTATATAATAAATTGTTCATGTTGATGTTTGGAGACAAATTTCAAATTTGAATCCATTTGAAAAAAAGATACCATGTATATAATGAAAACACAACAAAAGTGCTTATTTATCATAAAATAACATAATTCAATAAAATATTAATACTACATGTATAGTGAATTCAACCCAAATTTGATTTAATTCACTTTTTTTGTTTTGTTTTTATTGGGGTTTAGAGCTGCTTTTAAGATTCTACCCCATATCACGGCTTGTAAGGTTTAGTTATCACATTCCAAACATTAATGGAATTTTTTTTTTACTTATTAAACATGACAAATGTTTTCGACAATGATCAGTCTGTCTCGCTTGATTGCATCATATAACACTATCCATGTGGATATACCATCGGCTCAGGTTTCAACACTCTACCCTCTCGCAAAGTGCATTGAGTGCATTGTATTTGCAGTCAAACCATAATTATTTCGTAACAATGCGTGTCCGAAGTACACAATACATGAAAGCAAAATTATTTATTTCAAAGACGTGACATTATTACTGTTGGCGTTTAAAGATTACCAAGTCAGTTTTACCACAATAACTTGAATGTGACTACGTGCTAGTCACAACTACATGCATGTCTGATTTCATGTAATTTAACATAACATCAGTAAAGTTGCATAAATTTGGTAGTAGTATAGCTCAATCAAACATGATATATAAAAATAATAATTTAAATATACATTAAATTAAAGAAAACTACCACCAAAATAGATACAATATCTAAAAGTTACTTGAAAGCTCAAAGCCAAACTTGTATGATTATACAGTCAGATCCCATTATACTGGACAGAGTTAGAATCTAGCCAGTAAGCGAAACAACCGGATCATCGGATTAATCATTCATTGAGTTCAAGTATTCGGTAGTAGGAAATCCGTATTGGCTAAGAGTTGACCAGTGAGCGGAGAAACTGTTAAAATGGAGACCGTTATAATGGGGTCCGACTGTATGCCTATTTCCCCCTGAGACAAGAAAGTGGACCTATCTACCCCCTGAGACAAGAAAGTGGACCTATCTCCCCACTTGAGACAAGAAAGTGGACCTATCTACCCCCTGGGACAAGAAAGTGGACCTATCTACCCTCTGAGACAAGAAAGTGGACCTATCTACCCCCTGGGACAAGAAAGTGGACCTATCTACCCTCTGAGACAAGAAAGTAGGCCTATCTACCCCCTGGGACAAGAAAGTGGACCTATCTACCCCCTGGGACAAGAAAGTGGACCTATCTGTCAAGAAGCAATTGCATCATGCCTGGACTCAATGATATACAAGAAATGGGGGAGGACAGTCACACGGATCAATAATGTGGTGACAGCCAATCTGAGATCATATTACTGGGGAAGAATCCTACCACACATGTAGATACCCACTGACTGCAAAACATGTGCCCAACTTCTCAAAACTAACTTTGATAAGTCAATGAAATGAGCTTCAGCAACTTGAATTTCTTGACAAAATCTGAAAATTGCATATCAGGGGAAAAAACAGTTACAAACTGAACTGAGTTCAGAATTGTTTTGAGAAATCCAGGCCTGGCCCCGAGATTATGAAACTTTTTTTTAGTATAAAGTTATGCTCAACGTGAGGTTTTATTAAAATCCCCATATATTATAAAAGATCAGCTTCAGCAGGAAATCGTATTCAAAAAGTTTCGTAATCTCGGATCCTGATCTGTCTGAAATCAACAGACTGAAAACGTGTAGCGTCAACCCCACCCCCACCCTCCAGATTAGCGACCTATCTTCACACTTGTGTGACAAATTAGGATCACACCCCTCATAACAAAACCCCCATCACAATACTATCTCTACCATCTAATCAGTTCAGTTCATTGACACTAAGCCAAAGACAGCAATGGACGGTCAAAATTCTGCTGTTTGATTAACCTTCTCACTGGTGGAACAATTCAAACATTTCCTATATTAGATGATCTTTGTTGTATCCAGGGTGAAAAGGGTTAATGTAACATATTTCATCAGAAAAAAATTCTTTGCAAACTGATCAATTTACCAGATTATGTTTTTCGAAATCTAAGCAGATCTAAGATCGAAATTGACTTGAAAACTCATATTTGATGTCCTATCAACATATGGTAGCATACTACAAAAAAGTTTCCATGTAGATTTTTTGCATAATTATTTGAATCCCTTTTTTTATATAATGTCTGATGTTTGTCATATTTTGACAAGTGCACATGACAAATGTATTCATATATGTATCATAAACAAATCTCGGTAATATTTCATTGGTAGATAAATCACAATAAAAACTATATTCTTTATAGATCTTGTACAACAAATTGTATTATTTTTCTAATATATTCTAATAGTGTAAAAGTTAGGTCTGTCAATGTAGTGTATTGGTGATATCGATGGCATATACAGAATAAATATTCAGCCTAGGTGAACTTAGAAGCAAGGAACCAAGAGTTACTTCCCTTAAGAGTGCTGGTCAATATTTTTTTCTCAACATACCAGACATCACATTAAGTATTTCTACTGTAATAAGATTGTATGTACATCATATATTTAGTTACTAACCAGATTATTCAAAACAGGAATATATTCTACGAAACATTTTCCAATATTAAATGAAAATTACATTCTACTAAAACTCTGACTCATTCTCATAAACCCATGCTCTCATGACAGCGAGAACACAACAGTCTGTGTTACACGCTGTCACACTACGGGGGTTTTCGTGTGTTCAGCATTACCCGGTATACGGAATTTTATTAGTTGCAAATGACGAGAAATGTTCAATTTAAAAACTATCAATTAACGATTGATATCGTCTAAATTCCAAACATTAGACCTTTTAATTAGTCCTTTATCTCCTTCAAAATATAAGTCATAGTACCGTTTCCTACCAATCGATTTGGTACCATTTTCGCCAATTCAATATTCGATTTTCGTCAATATCGAAGGTAGACGATTTTGGACGGTTGCCGGTTTGCGCCTGCACCCATCAGCTAATAATAATATGAGCCAATCAAATTCCTTAT